>JAODAL010031980.1:0-30000 GCA_025379985.1 Phyllomedusa bahiana | reverse complement strand
TTTTTATTTTTTTTTTTTTATTTTTTTTTTTTATTTTCTTTATATTTTACTTTCTTTTTTTTTTGTTTTTTTTTAGTTTTTTCTTTTCTTTTTTCTCTTTTTTTCTTTTTTTTTTTTTTTGTTTTTTTTTTTTTTTTCTTTCTCTCTTTTACCATTTTTTTTTTTTTTTGTCCTTTTTTATCTTTTTCTTTTTTCCTTTTTTTTCTTTTTTTTCTTATTTTTTTTCATTACGTCATTTTTCTTTCTTCCTCTCTTTTTTTTTTTTTTCTTTTCTTTTTTTTTTTTACTTTTTTCTTTTTTTTTCTTTGTCTTTTTTCTTTTTTATTATTTACATTCTTTTTTTTTTTTTCTTCCTTTTTTTTTTTACTTTTTTCTTTTTATCTTTTCTTTTTTTTTTTTTTTCTTTTTTTTTTCTTTTTTAATCTTTTCCTCTTTTTTTCTTTATTTTTTTTTTTCTTTTCTTTTTCTTTTTTTTTTTTTCTTTTCCTAATTTATTTTTTTTTTCATTTTTTTATATTTTTTTTCTCTTCTTTTTCTTCTTTTATTTTCTTTCTTATCTTATCCCTTTTTTTCCTTTTTTTTTTTTTTTTTTTTTTCTTATTTTTTTCTTTTTTCTTTTCTTTTTTTCTTTTTCTTTTTCTTTTCTTTTTTTATTTTTCTTCTTTTTTTTTCTTTTTTTTTTCTTTTTTTCTTTTCCCTCTTTTTCTTTCTTTTTTTTTCTTTTTAATTTTACTTCTTTTTTTCTTCTTTTATTTTTCTTTTCTCCTTTTTACCCTTCCTCTTTTTACTTTTTTATTTTTTTTTTTTTTTCTATTTTTTTTTTTTTCTTTTTACTTTCCTTTTCCTTTCTCTCTTTTGTTTATTTTTTCTTTTTTTTTTTTTATTTTTTTATTTTCCTTTTTTTCTTTTTCCTTTTTTTCTTCTTTTTTTTTTCTTTTTTTGTTTCCCATTTTTTTTTTCTTTTTTTCATTTTTTTTTTTTTTTCTTTCTTTTTTTTTTTTCTTTTAATTTTTTCATTATTTTTTTTTCTTTATTTCCTTCTGTTTTTTTTTTACTAGAGTCCATCTGTGACCATTGAGGCGAGAATAAATAGCCAAGGAATTGGAATCACAGTCTGATGGATTCTACATTTTTCAATCTTGATGTAGAGATGGTTTTCTCTCAGACGTTCTAGAACAAGTTTCACATGGCTCTGGTGTTCTTCCTTTGAGTTGGAGGGAAATATCAAAATATTCGTCCAGGTTATACAATGACTTTGAACATGGTCCAGGAGGTACTCTAAAGATGTCATTGACGAGATGTTGGAGGTGGTTGGGGCATTGCAAAGCAAAAGGCATAACACAATATTCAAATTCGCCCGTCGTTAAACGTGACCTAAAAGATGTTTTCCATTCAGTCCCCGATTGATACGAATAAGTTATAAGGCGACTCGTAGTGAGGGTCTAACTTGGAAAAAATCTTTGCATGTTGTTACTCTTTCCAGAAGCTCGGGGATCAGTGTTAAAGGATTTAACGGGTTTTCTTTTGGTAATATTGTTTAATTCTCTTATAATCAATACAAGGTCTCAAGGAACATCTTTCTTTTTAACCAAAAGATATATGGTGCCCCCGCTGGTGTGGAAGATGGGCGGATGAACCCCTTAGCCAGATTTTTCTTCTATGTATCCTTCAAAGGCTTTTAATTCGGGGACCTGCCAAGGATAGATGTTTCCCACAAAGGTATTGGTGCACCCGGAAGCAATTCTATGGGGGCAGATCATAGGGTCGGGTGGTGGGGGAGGAGAAGCTTGTCTGCATTCTTTTGTGAAGAGCATCCGCATTTGCCAGGTATACTAACAGTAAGCTCTAATTGACTTCTTGTCTTGAACTGGGTCTTCAGGGGCCTTGTTCAGAGTGAGCTGTTTGAGCGGCCATCTCCCATGGGATGCTTATCTCCTCTGGTTTCCAGTTTAATCAAGGCATTCTGGGCTTGGCAACCAGGGGAGACCCAAGATGACGGGAAAGTGTGGAGATGAGATTAATAGAAAGTACAGTACTTCATGATGTGAGAAGGTCATAATGACTTCAAAAGTGGTTCGGTTCTCTTGATCACTGGCCCGAGCTCAGTGGAGATCCACTCTACGGTCTTCCTTTACCATGGCGAGAGTCTTTTCTGGGATCTTCACCCCATGTTTTCGATCAAAGGAAAGGTCCATCTAAAATTACCACTTGCCCCAGAGTACCTCCATAGCCGAGGTGGATATCCACTGGGGAGGGTTAGACAGGGAATTTCAATAGAAGGAAGCAATGAGAGTCTTTGTTTTCTTCTTTCTCTAATATGCGGTGCCACTGATGGATGGAGGTATGGACAACTGCTTCTCGGATAATTCTCGTCTTGAAGCAATGGATTCTCCATATGAGCAGTCAGGATTCCATAATGGCTGCCACCAATCTCCATTGGGACGGGCTAGGGCAGTTTGATAAAGGAAGTGGTCAGACTTCCCACAGTAGGAAGCATAAAACTCTCCCGAAGGCCGATGCTCTCTTCTGTCAACGCTCTCACGTCATAATATAGAATCTACTTGCATAGGTTCACTTCCTGATTCTTCTGCGAGTTCTTACCAGGGGTTCCTTGGTGAAAGGGAGACGGGAACAGATGGGCCTGCTTGGTATCATAGTTCAAAGTAGCCCATTTTATCTTGAGTCGTCGTTCAGGACAGCCGGGGCTTATCAATCGTCGAATGCAGTGATTTATGAAGCATCCAAACATAAGGGGGCTTCTGCACGGGCCAGTCAATCTTTCTTATTGTGCTGGCATAGTCCTTATCCTAAAAAAAAGAAATCTCCATTGCTGCATCATTCAATTGGTGTCGATTTGCACACCTCTGAACTCCATTGCATACTCGGCCACGGGGCGTTTGCCCTGGCGCAAATTGCTGGATGGCTGCTTCCGCTGTAGAACACGATTGGGATCGTTTCAAATTTGACTCATGGAGTCATTGAAGACCCTCCAGGTGATTCAATCGGGCGTTTGGGTCTCAATATGGGGATTAAGCCCAGGCAATTGCTTTATGTGTCAATAGGCATAATGATGCATAGCACCTTAGGACCTATCCGTCGGAAAAACTGTGTTGATTTGCGTCAAAGTATTTTTAATCTGCCATTTGGTTAAGGAACCCCCGGAATTTGTCGGTCCCGCCAATCTAAATGGAGGCAACTTAGGGCTCACTACCGGAACCAATTGTGGGTGGTCGACGCTTGATTTTCCAAGTGGAGTATCCGGTCGGATAATGTCTGCACGGTTCACGTAGGTCTTGAATGGTTTGTCCATAGAATTGGATTGCATGTGGGAGGTCTGGCCTTCAACAAGCGTCATATTTCATCCTCAATGCCTGCATCTCAGTGCGCATATTAGCCACAGTAGTGTGAAGTTCTTGATTGCGAGCTTCTGGGCTTCCAGCCCCGGCGACTGCCTTTTGGGCATGAGTCATCCGTATGATACTTGGTGTGTATGGCATGGAGTCAATGGAAGGGCGCTAAGACACAAAACACACAAGGAGGCACAGTGTGGAGCGTTACGGGCAGCAGCCACAGCAGTAGCAATGAGGTCATGCAGTGGCACATGACAATTCTGGAGGTGGCAAAAACAGAGTATGGCCACAGGAGTGGGTAGTGGCACACTGACACAGTGTGGAGGTCCACGGCAGAGCAGCCACAGCACGCAGCATGAAGTCAGACATGTGGCACAATGACAGGAGTGTGGAGGTGGGTGGCAATACCAGTCCCATTGGTTAAAGATGGCGTTGGTGGCAGATGAGATGAGAAACTGTCAGCTGATTGTGTGGCAACAGGAGGGTGCGGCATAGTTAGTGGCTGTAGCAGGTAGTTTGAACCCAGGGACTCATTTCTCACAGTTTGGGTGCTGAGGCGTCATGGCTGGTGTAGTCTGACGCCTAAGGCATTGGTTCGGTGTGTGAAATCTGGCCGATCACGATGATTATTCTTGACAATAGGTCAGTCGTTCCACATTTACCGTGGGACAAGCGGGTTCTCACTTGGGGGGGTAAGATGGCCCCCGCCCGCACTGAACACCAGCTCTGATGCCAACCTATGGCCGGGGCAGGACAGCTTCTACACTGCAAACTCGGCAAGTTGCGGCCACACTTCCAGTTTGGCTGCCAGTAGTCCAGGGATCTTTAAACTGGGGTGGGCAGAGTGCTGTCCAAGTAGGCACCAACCTGTTGGTTCAGGGGACTGCTCCAGGTCCTGTTGCTGCTGTGCTGGCACGACTACCCTCCTCACTGGCAGGGTGAAGGGAAGCTGCTCATCAGTGACTCCAGATTTGGTTATTATGATGGAGATGGTACTGCTCCTACCCCCCACCGTCCCCAGCAGCCGCTAGGCAGTAGTACGTGTGCGCTGGGAAACCCGCCGACGGTCAGACCTGTCAGAGGGAGGGACGATGACGCACATAGGCAGCGGCCAACTGTTTTCGGAGATTTCCACTATTGTATTGAGTTTGTCCTCCACCTCTCAATAGCTGGGAAAATGGCTCCCCATTTTGGATCGGTAGCAGAGGTTGTCCAATAGGGTGGGTGACGCAATGTAGTCATCCCTCTGCGGTTTGGCTGAATATTCGGCTGTCAATAGCAAGGCATATTTATGCATGCTGTGGACCATCGGCACAAGTGACTACGAGGCCTCCTGCCTCCATATTCCATCTGTTATACTTGCCACGGTGCTTGGGGGTCATCTGCGTCGTTGTTACGATACTGGTGTGTATGGCTGGAGTCCAATGGCAGTGGCTAAGACACAAACACAAGGAGGCACTAGGAGTCTTGATCTGGTAACAGCAGGAGAAGGCAAGGATCCAAGTGTGAGGAGTATGCAGGAGACTGACGAGCGGTAAAGCAGTGTCACTCCGGGAGGGTTTTGCAGGGGTGGACTGCGAGGAGAGGAACAAACTGGAAGGTGAGTAGTTCCTAGGCGAGAGGTACTGTAAGTAAGCAGGAGATAGGGGACACAATACTCAAGAAGTGAAGTAACGGCTTGAAGGAGTTTATTTAGGACTGGACAGGAAACAGGAAAACAAAGATGGCAACCAGACTGAGACACGATTCCCCATTTTACTTGACAGAGGGCAAAACTTAAGGGCAAACACAGTAAGCAAAGTTACCACGGTATAGCAGGAGCTTCCTGACAGTCGTCTTCCTCATTCTCCATCTACCTTCTCAGCTGCTCTGCTCCTCCTCTCTTGTCACCTGGGCCAGAAAATTCATATTTCACCTGGAACATGCTCTGCTCCAATGTCTCCTCATCATCCTCCATTTCAGTCCCCAACCGGATCTGTGGCCACGAGAATTGGGTAGTGCACGTCTCCAGTCCCCAGCCTGACAGATTTTCTTTCTGGCATCTGGTTTCCAGGACATTAGAAGCAGTGGAATGACCGTATTCATCCGTAGTTCCTGAGCGACTGACTAAATAACGTCGCCATCCTCGAATGGGCCTCATCAAACCGGCAGGTGTCACGCATGAGCTGCCTCTGGCAGACATCAAGTCTACACAGGGGAAGTACTTCTGTCTGCTGATCATCAATAAATCGTTAATTGGCCTTTCTCTGTTCTACAGTCGGCAAATGTGCAGGATGGATTTCCAACGGGTGGGAAACATCTCACCATATTCAGAGTGTGTTGGGGAAGAGGCCAGTTCTGCCGCTGCAACTCGGAGAGGTGGGTGTTCCTGGCTTTGTGACGATTGGATAAAGGTGGCGATGCACAGTTTCCTGGCCATTTTCAAGAATGTTTGAAGATCGGTGGAAGACTTCAGGGATCCTTTTCAATACCAGATTGAACACATGCGCCATGCTGGGGGCATGGACATACCTCCTCTGTGCAGCCGCTGGCACCATGTTTCCTCAATTGTCCGTCTCATGGTTCGATTTGCAGTTGGCGCGGAGAAAAGCCACACAATCGATTTCTTGCTGCATGACGCGAGCAGTTCCTCCCCGGAGCAGAAGCCAGGTGTAGAAACTGCTTGACACCAGCCTGTGCCCTTCCACATGTGGTATGATGGAGCAGAGTACTTTGGAGGATGAGATGGTGGTGGGTGTGGAAGGAGGATGGAGGCCGGACATTGGGCGCAGGAGCAAGCAGTTTGACAACGAGGAGTGAGAAAAGACGGATCTCACTGTTGTGTCCAAGTTGTTGGTGTGCCTGGACCAGTAGCACATTTCACCCAGTGGGCGGTAAAGGACATGTATGGCCCTGCCATAGTTACAGCTCAGACGTCAGTGCTGCCGTGCAACACTTGGAACAAACCGATAAGCTTAAGGACTGGACCACCTTCTGTTTCTATCATATTTATGAAGTGATAGGTACTGCCTTTTTGGAAAAGATAATTTACGGCTTGGAACTTCCATCTCGGCTCGGCACAAGCCATTAGTTCTCTGATGGTGCTGAGTCCACCTTTAGGGAAAGGGAGGGATTTGCAGTACAACAAATTGGACAGAGACGGTCAGCTGCTGCACCTTAGGATGGTTGGACGCATTACTGTTGCTCTCTGGGCGCTTGCCTGCTGCTACTGCTGCTGCTGCTGTTGCTGCGCGGCGATGGACCACCACATCTTAAACCCACGTTTCTACCAGGCCACTGGATGGTTGACGCTGCTGCATGTGTTGACGCAGGGCCGTGCGTGCACAACGTAGCTCCCTGGCCCACGCTTCACTTTCTGCTTACAGATTCTACATATAACCATATTCGGCTCCTCCGGTGTCTTAGCAAGAACTGCCACACCACGCAGTATCGGATTTTACCGCCAACGCTCCTCACTGAGTGACTTACTGCGCATGCCTCGATGAGCCCCTGCTGCAGTTACTTTCTTGGCCTGCGAAGCGCGGTTTTTTTTACCCCGTGGCGCTTGGCTCCCGACTCATACTGTGCTATCCTGCTGACTTAACTGGCCCACGACCACTTGCTGGTGGCCGCTGTCCTGAACGCAAGCTGACGCCCTCTTCTCATGTCGATGATGATAGCCTTGCCTCACCCAGCTTCACAAAGTTGGCGGTCGGCTACATAATCATCTATTTGTGTTCATCGTAACTGCTGTCCTCATCACGGGTCTGGTACTGCAGAGGTGACCCATAACAACATTGACTTTCCCAGCCACTATCAACCATATATACATTGCGCCTACTGCAAGAAGCAGGGGAATTGACCACATTTCTTCGCTGCCAAGTAGCTGTAAGACTGCCCTCCTTATATTGTTATTCCTTCGCTTTTTAGTGGCGCTGAGGCCCAGGACCACATAGTAGATCTTGGCCCTGAGGAAACCGGGATGGGGACAGTATGTGGTTGAGGGACAGGTGAGGGCCGCTGACCCGCTCCCGGGCCATGCAATCTTAGGGTTGTGTTGACGTTCCCACAGGACTCTCTGGCTGGGGTTGTCAGATTGTCATCTGGGTAGGAAGTGGATGGACCTAGTCAACACAATCAAGAACTTTGGGTTGATGAACAACACATGGCCGCTAGATGACAGCCGGCTGTCAGTTGTGGCCCTCACCGGAGTGAACCCTGCTTGCAAAAGTCCCTTGTCTGTGCTGCGACCCTGGGCATTGGAATGTTTGTGCCTCTGCCACTCGCAGGTGAAGAGCCTTCACCTCTCTGTCTGACATACTGTATGTTCTAAAATTGTAAAGACACTGTTAATGAAAGATATCTGTATATGATAATACAGACCCCTGTATTTGACTCAAATGAACCCACTAAGATAGCTTGGGTACCCTGTTTTGGATATAAATTGCGCTCCACAAGTATGGGCCAGGAAAAATTGACTTGTATGTGCCGTTTTTTTAAAAACTCTGTGTATTTACTGAATATAAAAGCACAAAACAGGCTTATTTAACCTTCGGATATGAATTATGCTACAGAATTTCTTCTGTGGGGTGAAAAACAAAAGTTTCTTTTACTGAGTAAACTGCAGAACAACGGATTACTTTACACCTGGATGTAATTTGCGCACAAAGAACATTTGAAGCACCACAAATAGTAGCTTTGTTGCGTGTTCCAATTGGCGTTTTTTACGCTACACAACAAGAGATAAATATTGTCAATTAACCTTCGCTTGGAATATGCTACAGGAAAAAATGTATGTATTTTGGGCGTTGAATGAAAATGACGGTGTTCTTGGGGTCAGCACACCAGCAAAACAACGCGTAATTAAACCCTGGATTGTAAATTGCGCAAATAGAATTGAGCAGCCAAAAATGAAGTGGTATATATATTGTAAAAACGCTGTTTCTTTAAATGAATACAACAGGAACTGGCTTAGATCCCACTTGGATATTGAATGTATATGCAGCTGCAGTGGACGCACACTGGATTTCAGATCCAATACCAAAAAAAATTAGAAATAGAACATTAAGAGAAGCAGTCTCTGAGACAAGCTGAGACACCCCACATAAATCGCTGTATAAAAATCAGTTCTTCAGTGAGAGCTATCACAATCAGCCGCGGCAGCACCTTCCCTGATCAGTACAATGAGAGGAGTGTGAGCTCCCGGCGTCGCGCCCGGACTTATATAGTGTGGTGACGTCACAGATTCCCGCTGGTCTTGATTGGCTTCATCTCTGCACATGTCATGCAGGCTATGCCCTTCTTCCTCCCAGAGTGCTTTGCCCCATGTAGCGCCATGTGCTCGCAGCCATTTTATCAATGAAAAGCACACTTCGTTCACCGAAGTCCCCAAACTTCGACTTCGTTCAGAACCGAAGTTTTCCTGAAATTCTAAACGAATTCCACTTCGTTAGAATCGATTCGCCCATCTCTAAACATAATGAAAATTGCCATGAAAAATATGTGAAATCCGACTGTTGACTGTACCAGGTTTCACCATTGAAAAAGAGGTACGGTACTGACCCTGTTCTGGTAATTTATATGTGCATGACTGAGGCCTCTACCAATTATTATAAGATGATTAAGCAGAATATAATAGCTGCACAATTACAGCACTTTATGGAGATATGTATCTTTACTGCATCGTCGTCATATAAATCATGCATTATGCTTATCAGTTTTCTAATGTTCTGAGGCATGTAATACAGAACAAATTAATGTTTTGTAGAGGCCATTTGCTTGTAATTCACAGTACCTGCATCACAGAAATATTAATTATACATCACTAGGGCTAGCTAGCTCTTACTAAACATGAGAAATGTGACGTACGGTAGGATGGATTGCTGAATATTATTATTGTCTATATTAAAGGGGTATTGTCGTGTCATTAATTAGCTTTAACCCCTTAGCACCAGAATTGAAAAGGCCTTAATTAGAAAAACAGTACAGTTCTCCAAATTTGATAAGCATCACAGATAAGTATGAAGTCTCAGATTCAGACGTTTTAGTTAACATTGAGCCTTCTATAATATGTACCTGGATAAAGAGGACTTCTTTTGCTTCTTGAAAAGACCTTAAAGATCAGCTAAATGTTTAATTTTTTTGCCTTTCAGTGGCCATGAGTTTTTTATTTATTTAGTGATGCAGCTGCATTAAGCCTTGTTTTAAGTGGGAGAAGTTGTAATTTTTTTTTTCTGTAGTTTAGGGTGCATTTAAATTGCTGTTTCATTTTTTTTGCTTTGAATATAAAAAAAAAAAATTTCTGAATTATTTTTTTTCCCTATCATTCACATCTTAACCTATATAACCTGTTAAATTAATTCTACAGGTTATTATGTTCAGGTGGATTCCTGATATGTGTACATTTTTTTTTTGTTCTTTGAAATGTATGCAAGGTAATTTTTTTTATATTAAATATTTTTTTTAAATTTTATTTTTTATTTTTTTTTAAGGGCTTTTTTTGGGTTTAATTAAAAATGTTTTAAAAATTTTAAAAAAACAAAAAAAATGTGTATTAAAACTTAACTTTTACTTAGATTAATTAAAAAGATGCAAGATGTTCAGAAAGTGCCAAAACATGGAGATTACACAATATACTAAGATGGGTGTAGAGTTAGTTGGTAAAGGGAAAAACACAAAAAAAATACTTTTAAAAGGGGGTCCCCTATCTTACTCGTAACCCCCTCCCCCTTTATAAGGGCGGGGCCCCCTATAACTTTTTCTTTTAATCCCATTGAGGAATAACTACTGCAAAATTTTGTATACTAATCCCCACTAATAGTTTTTTCCAATTTAGGGGACAAAAGGTGCTTTTGGGGGAAAACCCCAACACAGTTTCCCCCAAACAGCATTTATACAAAAAGGGCCGGCTTTTTTCCTAGCCCAACAGGGGTTGACTGTGAAGACTTTTCCCGGTTCCATAAGGCCACGGGAAAAACCCGGGTGCCCCAGTGAGGAAAGGGGAAAATTTCCCTTTGTTTCATGTTCCCAGTTTGGGGGAAAGCGGCAATCAAAGGGTCAAGCAGGGGATCTTTAAGGAACCCTTTCCCAAATCCTGCCACCACAGGGGACGGGGTTAACAAAGGCCCTAAATTCCCTAGTGAAAAACCCTTCCCTCTGAGGGGGCCAAAGAACATCTTTTGGGGGGTTATGTAAAACCAGGTCCCACACACTGCCCGCGGCCCAAAAGAAGGGGGGCAGTTTTTTAAGGGGTTTTTAAGATTTTATGAAAATTTTAAATGGGGGTTTTAAACTAAATCCCAAAGGGCCCCGGGGACAAGGCTTTTTGGGTTGCCCTGGGGTAAGTGGGACAATTTGGTTTTCTAGGGGTTGATCGAACCTTTTCTGGGAAAAAAGTTTTGGGTTTTTTAGAATTTTCCCTGGGAATTTTTTTAAAACCTCAAAACCAAACCCAAAACCCTTTTTTATTGTTTTGTTGGGGGTAAAAATTTCTTGGTTTCTTTTTTGGGACCAGACCCATTTTTCGGGGTTTTATTTGTTTAGCGGTTTTTCCACGAAGGGTCAAAAAAACATCATCGGTGGGGGTGGGGCCCTCTCTTTGGGGTGCAAAAAATAAACAGACCATTTTCATTTATTTTTAAATATATTGCCTTTTTAAAATGTCATTTTCAGTTCCTCTTGTACTTATAGACTGCTCTTATTTTAGTTGAATTGCATTTTCTCCCCCTTTTAACATAAATAGTTAAGGGGGTTTGGTATTAAAGGGCCCGGGCATCATTCCCACCCCCAAAAAGCGTTCTTTGGGGAACTTTTGGGCCCAGGTAAAAAACGCAAAAACCAAAATTTTTCTTGGACTAATTTATAAGAGGGGTTTTTGATTTTTTTTAAAATCATACTCCAGTGCCCAAAAGGGTTTCCCGTTTTTGAAAGTTTTGGGGGTCGAAAATTTGGGCATAACACACCGTCCCCCAAAACCCCTCCTATTTAAAAAAGGGGGGGCTTTTGGGCCCCTTCGGATGCGGGGCCCCCGGGGCCCTCGGGGGGGAAAACCACGTATAGCTACGCCCCATGCTTGCAAGATGTCCAACATCTTTTCCCAATTTAGCCCAATTAATGGGGTTTGGGTTTTTCGGGGGTTTGAATAAACTTTAAACCACCTCACAAAAAGTTAAAAGGGTTTCCCAATCGAACCAAAAAACTTTTTAAATGTTCCCTCAACACTACCATTTGAAAGAATCTTTGTGCCTCCTTTGGCCCCAGAGGTGATCTCCCCATCTGAAGCCCCCTGGTGTTTCCGATGCAAGCTCACTCCAAAATTGTTAGCCCGTCTTGGGGACCCCCAAGACGGATCCAAAAAGGCCCTTGTAACAGGGGGTGTAAACCCCCGTGTAAAAAAAACCCCCAAAATTTTTTGGGCCATGTTAAACTGGGTTTGTGATTGGGGTTTTTCCCACCCCGGGGCCCCATGGGAAAAATTCATTATTTTTAGGGGCCCGGGGTATTCGCCGTTTGAAATTGACATGTCATTTTTTTTCCCCGGGCCCCCGTGTTTTTGTGCGAGGGGGAGGGGAAAGACGTAATCCATAGTTCTCTATAAAAAAAACTGTGGTTTTCCTTTAATGACTGGGAGTATTTCACCATATTTAGGCAGTAGCCGCAAAATTGGGGCCAAAATTATTCCCCAGTTTAAGCCGTTTTTGAACAGGGCCCTTTATTCTCAGGCTGTACAAGATTGTCATTTTTCCCATTGTTTTGCCCCCGGGAAAATTCTTTAATTTAAATTTTTAGAAAACCCTTATCTGAAATGTTTTGGGGGAAAAAAAGGAAAGCCCCCTAGAGTAAACTCATGAAAAAAACATGGGGAAAAAGCATACAAAGGGTAATGCCATGATGAGTTTTGTAAATTTTGTTTTATTGAACATCTGTAAATTTAAACCAAGCCCCATATATATGTGTCTGTATTATGTAATGGCCATGTGGGGGAAAAAATTATTTTTTTAAAATTTGTTTACAATTTTTAAAAATTATTTTTTTTAAAGGAATTGCCCCAAAACCATGGGAAAACAAAAAAAAAATTTAATTGTAATGCGGGCCCAATTTAAAATTTAAAATTTCTATTTTACCTTCCCCCCATTAAAATTTTCGGTTTAAATTGGGGAAATTTTCCTGGTTTGCGAAAATTTCCACATGCCTTTCTAAAATTTAAAACCTTTCAAAGTAAAATCGCTCCAAAACAAAAAATTTTTGGGTGAATTTAGTCACCCAATGGGGGGCCCTTTTGGCCCCAACCAACCCAAGGTTAAATTCTAACAAAAATTCCCCGTATCTTCACTTGTCATAATGGTCATTAGTACATTTAAAATCTAGAGGGCCCGGAAAACCCATGTTTACCCGTGTCAGTATAAGAAAGTTTTTTGACCGGGTGTCTTATCCTTGTTTTATAATAACGGGGAAAGGTTATGCCTACTGCTTTTCATATGTCCCTTTCTCCGCACAGTACAAATCACTTCACACATCGAGCCTTGGCTAAGTGGGACACTGCATTGAGAAGCAGCCGCACATAAATCAGACAAATTGACTGCAGTAAGAGATTCAATCACATTTGCTGATTAACCCCCCAGAACTTTTCATGTGAATTGGTACCTGAGGTGGTGACCTGGGCAGTCAGTTCTTATTAGCATTCATACATTGTCCCCAATGTCTTTATTTATACTTTTTTGGCCTGCTTTTTTGTTTGGCAAATCGGAAAAAATATGTTTTTCCTGTTCATACCTAATAAAAGATGCTTGGCAGGTGATCCGGCCGGCTGTGTATTTTTTCTGCCTGTAAAAAATTTGTAAAAAAACCAAAATTTTAAATGGCTTTTTTTTTAAAAAGTGGGGGGTTTTTTTGTTTAGGGTTTCCTTTTGTGCCCTTGGGAAAAAATCATTTTTATATGAGAAAAAAGATCACAGTAAACTCCAAAATTTTTATAGGCTGCTGTGACCGGGGGAAGTGGATGGATCTTGATGACATGATTGACAAAGCTTTTTGTCATGTAAAATGCATGGACCACTTAGTAATAGAGTTAAATTATAAAAGGATGCATAAAGCAGGCCAAAAAATGTTTTGGTTTAATCTTTGGGATTTGAAATTGCTTTGAATCATGGAAAATATAATGTAACAGTTTTATTTTAATTTTCCTTATGAAAAAACCCCCAAAAAAAGCCCGGAAGAAAATTTCTGAGCTCTGCAACCCGGGACGGGTTCAACGTTTACACGTGTAGACATGTCTATTTAATGTGTGGTTGCTTTTTTCTTTTCCTGGAAACACCATATTTACTGTATTTCAGACTCGGGGTCCTTAAAAAAAGGTTTTTTTTTTTGGGGCCCAACAAACGCTTAAAAACAGAAATGCACAGCCTATTTTAAAAAACCCCATACGAAAAATGTTGAGGGTAACAAAAATAAACAAAGTGTCACACACTCCCTTCCCAGGAGGATTGCTGTTGATGTTGAGATTAATTTTTAAAAAAGGGGTTTTTTTAGAGCTTTTCCTTCCCCCATTTGTTTTCGGATATTTGCCCCCAAACCAAGAGAGATTCTTTTTTTTTTAGGGTTTTAAAATTTGTTTTTAAAAGGTCTTGCAGGTGGGGAAACAAGTAGGGGACATTTGGGGTTTAACATGAGGGCAATCGGGCTGAGCGGAGACATGCCTAAGGAGAAATGGAGAGAGTTTGTGTGTATGAAGGCTCAATGGTAAGGTAATAGGGCACGCTCCTTTTGTCTTTTTCATTTTGGGACTTTTGGCCCTTTCCCAGTTTTATGTGTGGCAAATAACCCTAAAGTAAAGAAAGAAATCGGGAATAAACCCTTTTCGCGCTTTAGGTGAATTAGGGTTTAACCAACATTATTTTTTTATTTGAAAATACCAGAAAATGGCCGGGGATTTTTTAAAAGGCTTTTTTATTTTTTTCTGAAAAAAGTAAAAAAGTTTACATATTGTACGTTTCTTTAAGTTTTTGGGGGAAAGGCATTCCCCTTAAACGAAATCACTTGGGTAAAAAATTTTTTGGGGATATTTCCAAAAGGCTTTAAAAATACTTGGTAGAAAGTTGGCCAATTCCCCCTTTCCCAAAAACTTTGGGATTGCTTATTTAACCACTTTGTAACAGTTTGTCAGTATGATTTGGGTAATTGCCCTTTTAAAAAGCCCCTTTTTTCTGACAAAGCTTTAAATTTCTTTTTTGATGTCTTGAGACATTGTTTTTCAGTATTCCCCCTTTTTAATCTTCTTTCCTTTTTGAGGGGTAAATCTATTTTGTAAAGGGGCCACCAGCCCCCCTCCCTGAAAAAAAACCTCAAAACCCTTTAATGTTAAAAACCCCTGTTTTTCACAGTTGGGGGGTGTTTTTTGACTTCTAAGTTTCCCCCTTTTTCCTTAAAACTTAAAATTGGAGGTTCTTATGGTCAAAACATTTCCCAATTTTTTAAATTTTCGCAAAACCACGGGCCCAAAACTTTTAAAAATGTGGGGACTTTTTTTCCCGGGTGTGCATTTGCAAAAAAATTAATCGGGGTTTTTTATTTTGTTTTTTTTGGGAAGGTAAGGGCTTCTTTCTGGAAGAGTGGACTTTTAAAGGCCCATGGGGGATAGGGTTTCTTTTTTTCCCACTTTTGGAATTTTTGGAAAACTTAAAGCCTCCACCAGCTTTTCACGGGGGAAAAAATGTATGATTTTTGATTTTTTTGGCCAAAATTTTTTTGGGTGAATTTTTTTTTGTATAAAAATTTGCCCTGATTTAGGGAACCCGCTCCAAATGTGGGGTTTTCTTTTACTGGGGGGCCCCAATTTCTGGGTGCAATAAAAATCAATTCTGGCTCGGTTTTCCCAAATTTTGTGGGGTTTATTTTGTTTTAAACGGGGAAAATTGCTTTTTGGAATTCCCGGAAAAAAAAGGCATAAACATTAGCTTTTCGTTACGGTTCTAGTGCGCCCGTTTTTCCGGCCAGCCCCCAAAATCAGGCTCTTTTTAACAAAGTGCCGGCCACAAAGGGGCCTCTGTAATGCTTTCTGATATTGGCGCCTCTAGAAAATTTTTACACTATAGCAAAACTGGGTTGCGCTAGATTGGTCGGGCCTGAAAAAAACGGCAGACTTCTGGGGGCCCCCTGTTAATCATGTTGCCCAAAGGGTCTTTTGCTTTTTTTCTTGGGTTGTTTAGGCCATGTTGGAAAAAAAGGCAGGGTTCAAACTGGGAGACCGGGAACCCTTGTCCCCTTTCCCTGAGGGTATGAGGGCCGGGCATTCCCATTTTGTTTGTATTGCTTATAATTTTTTGGGTTTTGAAAAAAAGGCCCCCTTCAGGCATTTGGGGTTTTTTTGCACCCAAGGATGAACCAGACCTGGGGGCCAAGGTTCCACAATTCTCTTTCCGGGATGGGTTGTTTTTCTTTATATATTCCCTTTTGATGTTACAGGAACAAGCGTGGGTTGGGGGGGGGTGTAAATTTTATAAAAAAACCCAACCAAAATAGGGGGTTCTGGTTGTCTTCTATTTAAAAAAATTTTTTTTTTGCCCCCCCCTTGCTGGGGGAACAGAAAAAAGGGGTAGGGGTCAAAACATGCTGTTGTAAAGCGTTTTGGTTTTTAAATTCCCGGTTAAAAGGTGTTTTTTTGGAAAGGGGCAAAACCCCCCCGGCCCCAATTTGAGCTCCCCCGCCCCTCAATTGATAAACCCCTTTGAATGGGTAAAAAAAACATGTGAAAAATTGTCAGGGGTGGGGGTTTACCCTTTTGGGTTGGGTGGGGCAAAACACCTGCCCCCAAAAAGGGAAAAAGATTTTGGGAGCTTTAAAATACTCAAAAAACTACAGTATCAAAACAGAAAAAGGGGAAACCCCAGTGCGGGGGAAACAGCCCAGGGGTTCCTGTAACCTAGTTTTGGGGCTGTAAAACTTTAGAAAGGGGTGGGGTTTAAATTTTCTATGGGGAAAGGTTCCTTTAACTCAAAAATTTCCCAAAATTTTAAAAATCCTATTGGAAGCTTTAAAAGATTTAACTCCATAAAAGAGTTTGGCCCCCCAAATTGTTTTAAGGCATAGCAATCTTAGTGTGTAAACTCTTAAAATTTTAAAGAAATTTAATAAAAACATGTCTTAAAAAATTCCCTCTCATTATTCTGGCTTTTCCCCAAAATTTTTTAAATAATTGTTTTTGGGGTTAAATAAAGTAAAATTAAAACAGGAAGAAATTTTTATAAGGTCAATAGTGGGAAAAAAATTGGCATTTGTGAAAATTTTTAATATAGTTTTATGAAAACTTTGGTTTAAAAGTACCAAAAATGATACTTTTTTGTTTTTTTGATACAGTTTATGTCAAAACAAAAAGAAAGGGGTTTTAACGGGCATGTTTGAAAAATTTCCCGCTAAAAAAAACCTTTAAAAAGCAGGTGGTTTTATGGAAATGGGGGTGGGGTTTCCCGAATTTTCCTATGTTCGAAAAGAAGGTTTTGACCCGCTCCAAGGGAGGGGCAAAGGGATAAAAAAGCTATTTAAGTTAAAAAAATCCCGCCCCCCCAGGGGTTGGGGAGGGGGGGGTTTAACACCCTTTAAAAATGGGGCCCCAAAAAAGGCTGGGGATCGGGAGGGGGGGGGGCTGTGTCCCCCAGTTTTCCCCTTTTTTGGGCCTGGGGGGTATTTTCCCCTAAAAAGGGGGTGAATGAACTGGGGCGGGGACCCAACCCCAAAAGGGTTTTGGGGGGTGCAAAAAACCTGTCGCGTTGCAGGGACCGGTTTTGCGGGGGGGACGTTTCCCAAAATATCTGGGGACGGTTTAATTTTTAAATGTGAACAAAAAATAAAAAAAGTTAAAAAGTTAAAACAAAAACCAAAAAAATAAAAAAAACCCCCACAGGCCCTTTTCCCCTTTTAAAGTCAAAATAAAAAAAAGGGGGGACAAAATTTTAAATCCTTTTTTGGCGGGGTTTTTGGGAAACCCATTAAATCCTTTTTAAAATTCCCCCTTTACCTTCCCCCCAAAAAAACCCCCAAAAAACATGGCCCAAAAACTTTTTTTTCCCCAGCTACAAAAAAGGGTAAAAAAAAAAAAGCTTAAAACCTTTTGGGGGCCAAAAAGAGCAGAAAAAAAAACCTTACCCCTTAATAAAAAAAAGAAGCGGGGGGAAAAGGAGGAAAATAGAAAAAAAACACTTTTTTTTAAAAACAAAAAATTTAACAAAAAAATAAAGGGCCCCTTTTTTTCCCAACCCCCAGGGTAAAAATAAAACTTTTAACTTTATTGCATAATTTTAAAAAAATAAAAAAAAAACCCAAATTGGATTTTTCCCCTTAAAAAAACATTTTAAAAGGAAAAAAAGTCGCCCCCCCCAAAAAATTTTACCTAAAAACCTAAATATCCCCAAAAAAAACCCCATTAACCCAAAAACAAAAAATTTAAAAAAAATTAAAGCCTCTAAGACATGGGGGTGAATCCAAAAAATGAAAAAAATTTTTTTTTTTAAAAAAGAATTAAATTTAAAAAAAATAAAGTGGGAAAAATGTAAAACCTGTGAGAAAAAGAAATGTTTTTTATCCCCCAAAAGGACCAAAAAAAAAAAAAAAAAAAAAAAAAAAAAAACCAAATATAAAAATTTAAAAAAAAAAGCATATTAGGCCCCCAAGATAAGGGAAATAAAAAAAAATAACCCCGCTGAAAAAAAAGAAAGCAGTTATTAAAAAAATTTAAAAACTAGGTTAAAAAGGGTTTTGGGTAATTAAAAAGAAATTGTTTAATTTTAAACTGTTTTTTTTTAAAATTGAACATTAAAAAATTAAAAAATTTTTTATTTGAAATTGGCCGCCCCCAATAAAATTTTGGTTTTAAATCATTTTTGGGAATTATCTGGCATGACACAACCCCATGGAATTGGTGCATAAAAACCTGTCGGTTCTGTTGCAGCATGCACCAGATTTTGGCGTAGGACAGTTCAAATATCTGTCGGACAGGTTTAATTAATGTGAACTAAAAATATAGATGAATAAGAGTAAACCATGATTACATAACCTTTAATACCACATAACAACCACCAGTCACAGTTATTCATGTTAAGTGGCAAAAAACAAGGGAGGGAGGCAGCCACCGTTTCTGATCTTTTTGGCACTGCTATCTGGGACCCATGGAACACTGTACTTATTCACAGTTCCTTCCCGCCTCACTTCTCTGGTGCCAATTATCACCTGGCCTCTGACTTTTTTTTCAGCTAACAGACAAACCAGCTTGCACCAGCTCATGGCAGAAGCCGCAAACTGGACCACTTGAAATGACAGAAGAGGAGGGGGAGGGAAAGAGACAGACACTAGTCCCTGTTAGAAGGACAAAAAACTACAAATATGAGAGAAAACACCTTCAGGCTAAAATATAACTTTTAATCAATATTGCTAATAAAACGGGGACCTAACAAGTCCCTATGAGTCCCTAAAAAATACTAGAACCTAAGAGAAAAGTGGGGACCCCACTCCCAAATCTGACATACCAAACCCTAAAATAGTCCCTAATCTATCCAAGAGACAGAACAATACATCTTACAAAATTAAGACATGCATAAAGAGAATACCAAAAATGAAAAAATATATATAATAAAAAAGAAAAAATGAGAAAAAATAATAAAGTGCAAAAACTGTGATACATAAGAGGGAACTAAATATAAATATTGCCAAAGGAAAAAAAAACAAAAAACAAAGTCAATAAATATAATAAAGATACTGCGATAGTTGGGCACAAAGATATATGCTAAATTAAGCACAATAGTATATGCTGTAAAAGACAAGCAAAATTACAACAGGTTTGAACTTAACATTGTAGGATAGATATATGTTAATTACTGGCACAATTGCCCTGAATTAGAACATGGTATTATAGGGCAAGTAATATTTTGTTTATCACTGGTTATCTCTATTTTATATTCCTATATTCCTTCCGACGCGTTTCTCCCGGCAGGAATAAACCGGGTTCATCAGGGAACAAGCATAGATATTACAAAAATATATGAAAACCTGCTAGAAGGACACCATATGATTGAGACCGTGCAACCTTCCCCCCACATCAGTGAAGCATTGCATTCCTGAATCAATGATAAAAAGGCCATCATAAGACTACAGGACAACTCCAAGATATGATACTGCATTGTAAATAACCTCAATAATAAACATAGATGACAAACCCACTTAAAACTAACAAAATAGTAAAGATGTGGATTGGTACCAGTCCAACACTCAATCAAACAGATCAGCGGATATATTTAGCACGGAGACCAGTGGTGCTTCGCTCTCATACAGAATATAGCGGCACTCACCGATTCTTTTTCCATTAGTCTTTATTCGGCGTATCAATAAAACAGGTACATGGATAGAGACAGACACTGATTCAGCCTACGGCCGTTTCCATACAGCTTATGCTCTAATATCCCTAGATCTTAACCCCTTAAGCCCCGGGCCGGACAAGTAGTTCATGACCAGAACATTTTTTAGTTTTTGCCTCTTTGCGTTTCAACAGTTGTAACTTTTTTATTTTTTCAATGACGCAGTTGTATGAGGCCTCATTTTATTCGCGACGCGTTGTACTTTGTGGATGAATAGTTTAAGTTCACTTATAAATAATTGCAGATTTTTTTTTTTTTTTTTTTGTTTTTTTACATTTTTTTTACACCATTCACATTTCACACTTAATAACTTGTTAGATCAATTCTACAGTTTATTATGGACATGTGGATACCTAATATGTGTAGGGTTTTTCTGTGTCTGTAATCTATGCACAATTATTTTTTATTAAATATTTATTTTTTATTTTTATTTTTTTATTCATTTATTTTTTTACACTTTTTATGTTTTTTACTTTTTTTTTTTTAAATCTCCTGAAGGGAGAAATTTTTTACATTTTTTTTTTTACACTTAGTAATGTATTATCATATTCATATATGCTAAAACATTATAATCTGTGTCAGTCTGACACAGGCAGTGATCAGGACAGCTCACAGTCTGTCCAGGTCACTAGCTTGTTATACAGACAGTCCTGGGACCACTCTAGGTCCCCAGGGCTGACTGTGCAGCTGTTCCCCGGGCTCTGTCGGGTCAGCGAGTGTTCTGATCACCCAAGAGAGCAGGGAAACCCTTTGATGGCGCTGCGGTGACGATCCGCGGCAATCAAAGGGTTAAAGCACCGGGTTACGTAGCTTTCCTCCGCTCCCCGGTGCTTGCAGGAAATGCTCTGGGATCAGGGCTTTGTAGTACAGCCCCGATCCCAGCGCAGCTGCGGCACCCCCAGCTACAAACCACGATGTCTGCAGCGACGCCAAAAGATGTCGCTGTAGACGAACGACCCGCACCAGCCGACGTCAAAAGTCGGTGGGTGGTTGTTAAGGGATTAATCTAATTAAATGTCTGTGGGATGTAAAGGATAAACAAACTTAATCCATAAAGGCCACAACCTGCAATTTATAATGTAGAATTTACACTTTCTGCTGCTGAACTAGTCAGTGCCAGATGGGCTTGTGGAGTCCATGCTGGTGTCTTCCTATGTGGCAGGACGGTTTTTGGGCTCCCTCAGGCTGCTGGGCTCGGTAGCGACTGCTACCTCTGCACCCCACATAGCTACGCCCCTGGCTTTGATGCATTACATATGTTTTGGAGTGAGGGTAACGGTACAATGTTAGCCAGGTGTTTTTAATGTTATGGCTGGTCAATGTACCATATATAATTGTACAAATGTTTGTTTATTAATTCAAAGAGCTCAATGTAGACCTGTACCTCATCCTCTACCCTCAGTTTGGTTGCAATGATCTAATTACAATTGGTCATCATTGTTTCATGTTCCCATGGCAGCTGGTCTATGGATTATTTAGGTTTCTACATTGGAGTTCCTGTCAACCTATTAGGCTTGGCCTGACAACCCAGGTGAGGGCAATGTTCATGGTAGTGCAATCTGCCATTATATACTGAATGTTAATTAACAGTCTCCCAACACATGGTATCCCAGAAGACATTAATTAATGCTCAACAGTTTGTAAGAATGTCAGGGGGCATCTGCAAAACTGCTACGATTTATAACGAAATAATGTTTTTTTTGGAGGTGTGAACATATGGTAAAGTGTGTAATCTGTTCAGGTAAACCAGTTTATATGGTTTGTGAGCAGGTGCATATAAACTGCTTTTTACAAGAAGATGCCTTTATAGAAAAGAGGGTGAGTAGGCTCCATGTATAATTCCAAGAATTTACATTTAAGGAAACATAGAGATTTTTCTAGTAATTATTCATTAGTTTGGCCTTCCGATTCCCTAATGACTTTGGTTTCTGGGACTGTGTTCAGTAACCTAAATATATTCAGGTCATTGCTTAAAGAAAAATGCTGCATGGATGAAACTGAAAAAATGCTGAACAGCTCATGATATGTTTCGATACCTTTCAATATCTCTGCAAGACATTGTCAGCACCATTTGAATGATGACCATTAAACCCAATAGCTTAAAAGGTTGTATCATAAAAATTACTCATCCCCTGTAACGCTTTTGTATGTTAGCCTCCCCTCAGTCTCCTTTAGGTAATCAATGCATACCCAGCTTGTGGAATGGCCAGGGATGCCCTGTCTGACCATACATTTCCCGTGCAGCAGACGTGCAAAGATATTGCCAAGCATGTCAATACGTAGGGACTGATTGGAGCATAATTTCTCAATCCCAAATACATAAATAGCGCCCACTGGTGACGGATCCGAACTCTTCAAACAATTGGATTCTTCTAAAGAATGGTTTATTTCAACAAGGACTACATGTTTCATGTAATTAAACACTTCCTCAGGTCTATACAAACAGCAGAGACAGAGTTCACATTTGAAAGACCCGCTCAGGTGAGATAAGCAATTAGAAGAAGGAGCGGGATGATACACAGGAAGACAGACAGTTATCTTATCCGATTAGCACAGTAGCACAAACTCTAAATGATTTAGCATTAGACTTATATAACTTATGGTTAATCATGTCATATACGAAGGAATATAATAAAAAGAAAAGCTGGGCTGATGCAGTTCTTCTTTCTGTTTAACTTTATTGCTACACAGGTAGTAGTCCTGAGGTGTCTTTACTATACATCATATCATATGCATATAGTATATATATTTCTTTGTCGGCCAGTCCTACCAAAGCTGGATGAAGTCTACTGTGTATAGCTGAATTCACTAATCCAGTTATGGTGAGCCAAAGTAATGTGTTGTTTATGGATGTTCCTATATGGAGGAAGACCACAGTATCTTGAGTACGACTTCCTTGTATTCCGGTTAGTGAACTGTATCTCAGGATAGCAGTCATCCTCCATTAGTGTCTTACGAACTTATTATTATTATTATTATTATTATTATTATTATTATTATTAAAGGGGTTTTGTCACGAAGTAAAATTGAAAGTTTGGGAAGTTTGGGAAGATTGAAAATTAAAAAATAAACATTTTCTCCATTCATCATTATTAAAAATTCTGCACTGTTTTTGAATTAGCTGCTCCTTTAGAGATCCATTGTTTACAGCTCATCTCCAGGGGATACGACCAGGGCTGTGAACTCCTCAGTCCTGGTCGCACATGCTCAGACATCACCTCTCTTCTCAGGTACCTACTGATTGTTCAAACCCCAGGTGCTGTCACTCTGCTCCTGTCCTTTGGACTATTTAGTAATAATTAAACAGACCAAATAAAAAAAAAAAAAAAAACTCAAATCAGGTCTGTGCATTGATAAAGAGAAAAAAAAATCCACAGGTTAAGTTTCTGCAGGGATTTGAACCAAGGACCCTTGTGCTGTAAAGCAAAAACATTACCTCTGAGTAGAGATGGGCGAATTTCCCGAAATTCGTTTCGTTCACTTCGCCGAATTTCTCGGCAAAAAATAACTTTGTTCCAAATTACTTCGGCACGAATCACGTTAAAAAACAGCTATTTACAGGCTGCACAGAGCCTGCAGGGTGCTGTAGAATGTTGTGCCATGCTTAAATATGCAGAGGGAGCTTGGTTTGGTCTTCATACAATGTTGTGTTTTAGTAGGACACGCACATGACTGCCGCCGCTCTTAGAATCGCTTCACTCTAAAATTCCCTGGGCACTTAAGAGGGCAAAACCGCCCAAAAAACGAAGTGGGAATGTTGCCTGAAAAAAGTCATCCCAGAGAAAGCTTGGAAAAAAAAAAAACCCTGAGAGCTCAAGGGGCAAAAATTTTGGTGACAGATTTGGTGGCCGGGTAAACGGCGAAAAACCCCCAGAGCATGAGGGTCATAACAGTGGCAAAATTGACTTTCTGGAGGGGGCCCCAAAAAACGGAATAGGTCCCAGATTTGGGCACAATGACACAGTGGGGGAGGTCACGGCCCAGCAGCAGCATGAGGTCAGAAAAAGGGGGCAAAGGGGACGGGAGTGGTAGGTCACGGAAATCCCCCCAAAACCCCCAGCGCATGGGTCAGGGGGAGGGGGGCAATGACCCCGTGTGTAGGTCACGCAGACCCACACAGAGAGCATGGGGTAAAACCGGTGGCACAAGGGACAAAAGTGTGGAGGTCAGGGCCAAGAAACCCCAAACACCCAGCTTTGAGGTCAGCCCAGTGGCACAAGGGCCCACGGGGTGTAGGTCATGGCACCCAGCAGCTTTGAGGTCGGGGACATTTGGCACAATGACACAGTGTTTTAGGTCCCCCGGAAACCCAGCCCCTGGGGTTTTCGGGCGTGGCAAAATTGAATTCTGGAGGGGGGGAAAAAAACAGGAGTAGGCCACAGGTGGAAAAAAGACACATTTGTTTTAAGGTTTCACGGCGGCAGCCCACAGCAAGCATAAGGTCAAAACAGGGGCCCAAATCACATTGTGGATGGGGCAAAAAGGAGGAAGTGGGGCCCACAAAAGGGGGACAAGGGACACAGTAGGGGGGTCACGGCCCAGCGGAAAATGCAGAGGCTTTGAGGTCAGACAGGGGACACAAGGGACCACCTTTTGGGGGGAGGGCACCCCCCAACGCGAAAGCTGGGTCGGGCCCCCGGGGGGTTGGCACAATGACATTCTGGAGGTGGCAAAAACAGGGTGGCCACAGAGTGGGAAAAAATAAACAAAAGTGTTTGGTCCCCGGCAGCAGCCACCCCAGGCATGAGGTCAGAAAAAGGGGAAAAAATGCCCACAGTGTGGGGGTTCAGGGCCAGCGGGCCCACGCAGCAGCATGGGGTTTCGACAGTAAAAACTTTGACATAGTGTGGGGGGCCATTTCAGAAAGCAGCATGGGGTTAAAGACAGTAGCACAATGACAGATTTGTGTAGGTCACGGGAATAAAAGCCAAACGCAGCGCATGAGGTCAGAAAGTGGGCAATGAACACGTGTGAAAGGTTCAGCGCAGCCCACAGAAAGCAGTGGGGGAACGCCCGGGGGCACAATAAACCCCAGGGGTGGAGGTCACGGCAGCACCCCCAGAAAAGCAGCATGGGGGTAGAACAGTGGCCCCCAATGACTTTCTGGGGGTGGGAAAAACCCCAGGAGGTAGGCCCAAGAGTGGGACAATGACACAGTGTGTAGGTCCCCCGGCGGGAAACCCAAACAGCCGCAGCATGAGGCCCAGACAGGGGACAATGAAACAGTGTGGGGGGGTTCACGGCGCAGCCCCCCGCAGCAGCATGAGGTCAGAAGGGGCACAATGCCCCACAGTGTGGAGGTCACGGCACCCACCCCAAAACAGCGGGAAAAGCAAAGGTCAGCGGTGAACAATGACATTCCCTGGAGGTGGCCCCAAAAAAACAGAGTAGGCCACAGGGTGGGAAAAACCAGTGTGGGGTTTCCCCGGACCCCAAACCACAGCAGCAGCATGGGTAAGGACAGGGGCACAATGACACAGGGGGGAAAGGTCAGGGAAAAGCAGCCCCCAGCAGCAGAGAGGGTCAGACCCAGTGGCACAATGCCCCTAGTGTGGAGGTCACTGAAACCCCACCCAAGCATGGGTGGGGACAGTGCACAAATGGACAGAGTTTTGTAGGTCACGGCACCCAGCCACAGCAGAACCCATGAGGCCCAGACAGTGGGGCAATGCCCAAATTGTGTGGGGTAACAGCAGCAGCCCCCGCAGCAGCATGGGCAGACGGGGGACAAATGCCCACAGTGGGGGGTTTCACGGCAGCAGCCACAGAAAAATGCATGAGGTAGACAGTGGCAAAATTGACAAAAGTGGGGTAGGTCCCCGGCCCCACCCGGCTTTGAGGCCCTTTCCCAGGGGCCCAACAATAAATTTTCCCTAAGGTGGCAAAAACAGGGTCCCCCACAGTGGGGGGGAAAAATGACACAGGGGGTGGGTAAAGGCCCACCCACCCACAGCAGCGCTGAGGTCAGACAGGGGCCCAAAATTTGACCCCTTTTGTGGAGGTCAGGCAGCGCCCCCAGCGCAGCATGGGTCAGACAGGGGCCACAATGACTTTTCTGGAGGTGGAAAAACCAGGAGTAGGGGCCCACAGAGGGGGGACAATGACCAGTGGGGTTTAGGTCACGGCAGCACCCAAACCCGCGCATGAGGTCAGCAGTGGCACAAGGGACCCCAGTTGGGAGGTCACGGCAGCAGCCAAGCAGCACCATGAGGTCGCAGGGGTGGCACAATGACCCAGTGTGGAGGTTTCACGGCAGCAGCCACAGCAGCAGCATGAGGCGGGACAGGGCACAATGACATTCTGGAGGGGGCAAAAAAAGGAGTAGGCCCAGAGATGGGCCAATGACACATGTGTAGGTCACGGCAGAAAACCACAGCGGGGCATGAGGTCGGGCCAGTGGCACAATGCCCCTGTGGAGGTCACGGCAGCAGAACCGCGCGGGCATGAGGCCCGCAGGGGCACAATGACGTTCTGGAGAGGGGCAAAAACGGGAAAGGTACCCCCAACAGGGGTGGGACAATGAACAGTGTGCAGGTCCGGCAGCCCCACAGCCCCAAGCATAAAGGTCGGGGCAGTGGCAAAAATGACTTTCCCTGGGGTGGAAAAAAAACGGGGAGTAAAAACAAGAGGGGCCACAATGGCCCACGGGTCGAGGTCACGGCAGCGCCACAAGCAGGCGCATGGGGGTTCAGGCCAGGGGGTCCCCAATGACAGGTGTGGAGGTGGGGGAAAATACCAGCCCCTGGTAAAGATGGTTGGTGGCAGAGGGGAGAAACTGTCAGAGATGTGGGCTTTCAGGGGGGGTGGGGACTTCGGGAATAGTGGCTGAGGGGGTTTGTTTAAAACCCAAAATCTTTTCCCTAAAAAGTTTGGGAAAAAAGCTTTCAGGGGCTGATGTGCTGACGCCTAGGGCATTGGTGTTTAAAACCCCCCTTTTGGGGAACCCCGATCCACCGCCTGATTCTTTTTGGGAAAAAGGGTTTCAGTCTTTCCAAACCCCTTTCCCCCTTTGGAAAAACCCGGGTTTCCTTGGGGGTAATGATGGCCCTCGCCGCCCCCTGAAAACCCCGCTCTGATGCCCATACGGGCCCCCGGGCAAAAACAGTTCTCCACTGCAAAAATCGGAAGTTGGGGCCCCACACATCCATTTTGGCTGCCCATTTATTTTCCAGCGGGATCTTCTAACTGGGGTAAGGGGAAGTCCCTGTCCAATTTAGGCCACCACCGGGGGGGTTTGGGGGACTGCTCCGGGCCCCCTGTTGCTGTTTTGCTGGCGACTACCTCCTCACTGGGGCCGGGGGGGAAAAGCTGTCACCCAGTGACTCCAAACTTGGGTTTACTGCTGATGGGCGGGTACTGTCCTACCCCCCCCCCCTCCCCCCCGGGCAGCCGCGGCGGTAGTGGTGGGCTGGGGAAACCCCCCGGCAAAACTGTCGAGGGGGGCGATGCCCACTTAGGGGGGGCCCCAATGATTACGGAGGATTTCCCTATATATTTGATTTTGTTTTCCCCTTTCCCCAATAGTGGGAAAAGGCTCCCATTTTGGCCCGGGTAGGGGAGGGTCCAATAGGGTGGAGAGCCAGAAGTCTTTCCCTTCCGGGATGCGGGCTATTGGGCTGTCATAGCCAGGAAAAAAGGGCATGTCCCGGGCCCCATCTGCAAAAGGGGACCCCGAGGGGCCCCCTCCCTCCTTTTTCCCACTTTTATATTTCCATGTTGTAGGGGGTCATCTGCCTGTCTTCCTTTTCCCCATCCAAATTCCCCCCAAACCCTTGTCCCTCCTCCTTCTTGTCCCCCCATGTGTAAAAAAAATATCCATTTCCAATTTCCCCCAGAAAAATGCTTCTGTCAATGTCCTCCCCCTCCTCCCAAATTTTCAGTCCCCCCGGGACTCATTTTGGTTTTCGGATGTAGGTCCCCAAACGTTTTCCAGTCCCTCCCCCGAAAAGTTTTTTCAGCATCTGTTCCCAGGGACATGAACCCTGGGAAAGGGCGTTTTTCCCCCGTGTCCTGGGAACTGACAAATAACGTCGCCCCCCTCGGGAAATTTCCTCAAAAAAACGGCAGGTTTTCACGCATGAGCTGCCACTGGCTGACATCAAAGTTACACAGGGGGGTAAATTCTGTCTGCCCCGGATCATCAAAAAATTTGTTTTTAAGGCCCCTTTTTCTGTTATTTCAGTCGGGGCCAAACATGTGGGAGAATGGAAAATTCCCAAGGTGGAAACCAAACCTTTTCGAGTGTGATGGGGGGGGGGTTTCCGCTGCAACTCGCGGAGGGGTTCTGGGGGGGTTTTTTAGGAATGGTTTAAGTGCATGCACAGTTTCCTGGCCATTTTCGGAAAAGTTCTGAAAATCGGGGGAAGGGGGTTTTCAGGAAAACCCTTTTTACAACCCGATTGGGAAAACATGCGCCATTTAGGGCGGCCCTGGACCATCCCTCCCCGGTGCAGCGGGGAACCATGTTCCCCCCATTGTCCGTCACCATGGTTCCCATTTGCAGTTGGCGCGGAGGGAAACCACACACGTTTCTTTTTTGCATTTAAACGGAAACGTTCCTCCCCCGTGTGAATTCATTCGCCGAGGCAAGGGCCCCCGGGGTGAACTGGGGGCACCCCTGTGCCCTAACATTTTTGGTATGATGGGCAGTACTTGTGGAGGCTGAGTGGTGGTTGGGGGTGGAGGGAAGGGGGGGCGGGCATTGGCGCAGGAGCGCAGTTTGGGCAACTGGAGGGGAAAGCGGGTCTCCTGTAAGTTGTTGGTGTGCCCGGGGCCCGGGGAAAAATTCCCAGTGGGGCCGTAAAGGGGAAAGTACTGGCGGGCCGTGTTACAAACTCCCAGAGTCCGCGTGGTGCAAAAAGGAAAAAACCAATAAGCTTCGGGGCTGGGCCCACCTTTTGTTCTACATATTTTTTGAAAATGCTGGTACTGCCTTTTTGGAAAAGAAATTACGGCTTGGAATCTCCAAATTTGGCTCGGACAAAGCCCTTTAGTTCTCTGAATGGTGCTTTTTCCCATTTGGAAAGGGGGGGATGCATTTTCCAACAAAAATTGGAAAGGGAGCACGGTCCGCTGCTGCCCTTAGGGGTGGTTTTAAAGCATTTTGTTGTCTCTTTTGCAATGCCTCGGGTGAACGACCCGCTGGCGCCCCTGAGTTGGGGAGGGGGCAGGAGCAAACTGGCCGGGAGATGATGTCCAAAAGGGGGAAACCGCTCCCTTTGCAGAGGTGGTTTGGGCCTTGAATGGTTTTCTTTGGGATGCATGCGATTGGGGGGGCTGCTGCTGACGATGTTGCTGCGGCAAACAGGATGGACCAACCCCCATTGAGCCATGTTTCTCCCAGGCCCCCGGGTTTGGGGCGCTTGGGATGTTGGGTTTACGGGGGCCCGTGGTTTCCCCAAAGTTTTACCTCCTGGCCCGTTAATTTTGGTTACCCGATTCTAATAAACCATATTGGGTCCCCCGGTGTTTAGCAAAGAACTGGGCCCCACCGCCCGGGGTCGGATTTTGCCGCAACGATCCGCAAATTAGTGACTCGGGGCCCCCGCCCCTTCGCTGAGGGCCCCCGTACCGTAAATTTCTTGGGCCCGCGAAGCGGGTTTTTTTTTCCCCGGGGGCCGCTTGGCCCCCCGACCTCACCATGCTTTCTATCCTGCTGAATCACAGGCCCCACGGGCCCAAATTTCTGGCTGCGCCGCTGCCTGACGCGCAAGTGCGCCCTCTTTTTTCCTGACCCATGATGAAGCCCTTGCTCCCCGGCTCCAAGTGCGGTCGGGTAACCCTCCAAAATCTATTTGTGTTTCAAGGGCAACCCCTTTTTTCATACAAAGGGCTTGGTTTGAGGGCTGCCCCTCACAAAAAGACCCCCCATTTTCCACTTCAACTTTTATACTTTTCCGCCCACTGCAAGAAGCAGGGGATATTGGCCCCCATTTTTTGCTGCCAAGAGCCCGCTGCTGCCCCTTTCCCAAAATTTTTATCCCCGTATTTAGTGGCGCTTTAGCCCAGACCCCCAAAAGTAAAATTTTTCTGGTGGGGAAAAGGTTGGGGGCAGGGGCGGGTTGAGGGGCGGTGAGGGCCGTGGGCCCGCTCCCGGGCCTTTCCAACTTTAAAGGGTTTTTGGTTGGGCGTTCCCCCCGATTTTGGGTGGGTTTTCAGAAAGTATCTGGGAGGAAATGGGGGTGACCAAAATCAACCCCTTTAAGAAACCTTGGGTTGCTAGTCGTACACGGCCGCTTGATGACAGCGGCAGTTGTGGCCCCACCAAGTGGACC
>JAODAL010031979.1:0-47662 GCA_025379985.1 Phyllomedusa bahiana | reverse complement strand
AGGAAGATTAAATAACAGATGGGCAACACCCAGTTCCAAAAGGGAGTTAAGTATGTCATAGATAGGCCCCCCATTCTTAATATTTGGACTGCAAAAACGGGGTATGTCCCAAAGGGGTTTGGGGCGCATAGCAATGTGGTCCCAATATAAAAAAGGGGTAAAAAAGTGATCCGGAAACTATAGGCCAGTAAGCTTAACCTCTGTTGTAGGTAAAATTTTTTAAGGGGTTTTTCAAGAGCATCCGGAGTACTCACTAAAAATAAATGTAAAACGCCGTTCCACATGGGTTCATGAAGATCGGTCCTTCAGCTATCTCATCAGTTTTCTATAGGAATCAGTGCAACGGATCGGGTGAGGCACTGGATGTCATATATCTAGATTTTTAAAGCTTTTTAATACGGGCGACATAAAATTTGGTAAATAAAAGGGAAATCTGGACGGGGGAAAAAATTTTGTGAAAGTGGGTAAGCAAGGGGCTCAAGATAAAAAACAAAGGGGTTGATTAAGGGTACATACTCAGACTGGATCGCTGTTACTAGGGGGGTACCACAAGGGTCAGTATTGGGGCCCACCCTCTTCAATTTTTTAATTAATGATCTTACACAGGGTTACACAGTAGAAATCGATCTTTGCAGACGAACAAACTCTAAAAAGTAATCAACACAATAAGGATAATGTGTTATTACAAAGGGATCTGGATGGGTTTTGAGGCCTGGGCAGGGAAAGGGGCAGATGGGGTTTTAACACAGAAAATGAAAGGGTTATGCACGGGGAAAAAATCCATTACAGGACTACAGTTAAATGAAAAAGGTGGCTAAAAGTGACAGGGAGAAGGACTGGGAATTTTCCTAGTGGACAGAAAATTTTTAAAATTGTACAGCCAGTGTCGGACAGCAGCTGCCAAGGGAAATAGGATCATGGGTGTATTAAAAAGGGGAATAGGGCACATATGAAACTTATTTTCCCCTTATACAAGTCACTGGGTTTGACCACACATGGAATATTGTGTTCAGTTTTTTGGGGGCCAGGCACAGAAAGACATTTGTAGAGCTTGAACAGGTACAAAGGCGGGCAACAAAAAAAATAAAAGGGTGGGTTGGACTACATACACAGAAAATTTGGGAAGATTAGGGTTATTAGCTTGAAAAGCGGGTTTTGGGGGGGGCATAATAAATATGTTTAAATAATCAAGGTCAAAATAAGATCTCTCCCAAAACTATTTATACCCCGACTGACTAGAACAAGGGGGATCCCTACTCTTGAGGAAAGAAAGTTTTTACATAAATAGAAAGGGATTCTTTACTGTAAGAGCATTTTAGACTGTGGGAACCTCTCCAAGGAAATTGTCATGGTGAATTTAAAAACAGAGTTCAAAAAGGGTTTGGATCCCATTTCTGGAGCGTAATAAAATAAAAAGTTACGTGTCAAGGTTTTCAGAGGGGGGTTTAATTAAATCCAGGGATTTTTGCGATTCCCAAATTTGGGAGTCGGGAAAGGGAAATTTTTTCCCCTAAAAGGGAGGAAAATTTGGTTTTCTACCCCATTGGGGGGTTTTTCCCCTTCCTCGGGATAAACCCCCTTAGCCAGCAGGCAAAACTGATGGAGGGCTCTTCTTTTTTTGGGCTTTTAAAAACCTTTTTAAACTATAAAACTATCTTTTCTATTATCTATCTATCTTTACATATCTATCTACCACTATTATCTATCAATCCCATATCCTTACTATCCCAAAACAAATCTATCATTATCTTTCATCTCATTCTATCAATCTCATATTATCTTTCTCATTTTCTACCCTATCTATTTTATATCTATCTACCCTATCTATCATTTTATCAAACTATCTCATATCTATTATTTTCATATCTTCTATCTCTCCCCATACCCATCAATTTTATCAATCGCCCATCTATTTCTCTCTATCCACCCTTCCTGGGGCCCATTTTTTAAAAAGCATTAAATGAAATTTGAAATTTAAATTTAAAAAAAAAACCCTCCTAAACATTTCCCCGTCTGTTCCCCCATCACTGGAAGTCAGGTGACCACCGGGGCTCAGTAACTGCTGACACAGTTATATAAAAATACACCTAAAGATCTTTTTCTGACCTTATGATCTAGTATCTTCCATTCAGACGCACATGTCCAAGTGTTAATTTGGTTTCAGGATTTTTCTCCCCAAACTTGGAGCTTAATGGCAAGTTTCCCCAAAGGTTTTTGATCCCGGAATCGCCCAATACTTTTTGGGGGACCCAATTTAAATTTGGGTTTTAAAAAAAACCGGGTCCCCCTTATCCTGCTGTTCACATTGTGACCTAATAAGACCAAGGTAACACTTTACAATTGATCAAAAGCATCTCGCAATTGCTAGGCTTCAAGCAGTGTTTCTCAAAACGGAAGGGGCCCACTGGCTAAAAGTGTCAACAGCGGTTGTATCAAGATACAGAGGGGACTGGAAGAGTCACAAAAAGGAAAAGGAAGGGGGACGTCCTTTGGGCCCCATCACACCCGATGAGCCTGTAACCCCAATGCCCTGCAAAAAACGGAGATAAATTGGGGACAACCCGGGGATTTTTAAAAGGAAGGTAAGGGGCCCCCCAATTTGGGGCCCATTTTTAGCCCCATTCTTTGCATTTACACCCAGGCGGCTGCATGCCAAGCGACTTAAAAGGGGGCCCTGACCTTGCCAATCCCTTTGCTTTCCCCCTTTTAATCTCCAGCATTGTTGGCGGCCATCATTTCGGCTCAGAATGAGTGACTTTAAATCACTGACCACACTGGGAAGCACGGGTCCATCGTCCACTGAAGATGCCCCACTGTCCCAGATGATGACCCTTTTCCCTGGGGTGGGCCCCGGTTTTTCTACACGCAAAACCACGCTGAGGGGGAAAGGGTTTACAATTGGCCCTTTACGTGACATTTAGGGCCAAAATTGTATAAACCCTTTTTAGGTCAAAAAACTCATTTTTTTTACCCATGGTTACCTATACAGTTCATACATGTGGCCCTTAGGGGCCTCTAAACCCCCTTAAACTAAAAACCAATGAAAAACAAATTTCAGTGAAACACTTGCATAAAATGTAAATCTGTGTGCCCCAAAATAAGTCAAAAACACCCAAATCTGCCCCCAAACCCGGGGGGGAAAAAAAGTGAGTAAAACCCCTAAGGGGACAAAAAAAATGAGCACACCCCTAAATGAAAATGGACAAATGTGCCCAAATTGTAAAATTTTTCTGTGGGGGCCCGGGCCCATTTTTTTTCCGGGCCCCTCCCTTTAATGTTTTGGGGCATGGAGGTCATAGACCCTTAAACGGGTTGCAGCCACGGGGAATCCTATTCCACTCCCCCCATAAACGACAAAAACGGAGGGGGTGGATTTTAGAGACACTGCGTTTCAGTATGACAGTCCCAATTTTGTTTTTTTTCAGGGTTCCCTCAAGGGAACTGAAAGCCCCCCACAGTCGGTAGCATTCTTTGCGGGCCCCAAAAACCATGACACCACCTGATTAACTGTAGACGGGACAACTTGTCTTTGAAATTTCCTCCCCTGGTTGCCGCCACACTGCTTGAAAAACCATATGAACCTAAAAATTTTTCACTTGGTCTAATCAAGCACAGGACAGGGTTTCCATAACCTTTGCCCTTTAGTCTGCTTGTCTTCAGCAAACTTTTTTGGGGGAGTTTTTTTGTGCATCACCCTTTTAAAAGGGTTTTCCTTTGGGGGACAACACCATGCAAAACCAAACTTGAAGCGGTGCGGAATATGGCCCTGAGCACGGGACAGGTGACCCCCCACACCAAAAACCTTTGCAGCAAGGGCTGGCAGCATTTCATCTCTGGATAAAAGGGCTGGCACATGCACTCATTTCTTTGACGATCATGGAAAATGTCTTGTTAAAAAACCCATATGTTTTTTGTCACCTTTCCCGGCAGCTCATTGTCAGGGTTTGGGAAATTTTTTCTTATACCTCGGTCATCTTTTTTAAGACAAAAATTTGTAAACTAAAGAGTCACAAAAAAACCATGGAAAAAATAAAAAATAGGCAAAATTTGTCCTTTTTTCACTTATGGGTGTACTCATTTTTGTTGCCAGCGTTTTAGCCCATTAAAGGGCTGGGCTGAGTTATTTTGGGGAAATACAATTTACAATTTTTATTCAAGCTAAAACACTAAAAACCTTTTAATTTTGTTAAAAAGTGTCAGATTTCAGTGTTGTCCCATGAAAAGACCTTTTACATTATTTAAAAAAAAAAATTTGGGGGGTTACTTACTTCTTAGTTTTACTGGATGAATACACAAAATTTTTTTTATTTGCCCAAATTTTGTTTTAAAAGAAATTTTGTAAAAATCAACTGAAAAAAATAATAATATAAATTTAAAAAAATACATTATTAAATTTTTTTTTATTAAAAAGAAAATTAAATTTATAATAATAAAAATTTTAAAAATATTTTATGTATTTCCCGGGATTTTTTTTGCTCTTTTTTTTTAATTACCGTACTTTTTTTGTTGTTTAGATTTTATACAACAAAATAATTTGAGAAAACCCACTGTGAATCCTAATAACAGCAGAATCCTCTTGGCGAAATGTCACTAGAATAAATAATTTATTTGCGGATTCAGGGATGTCAGGGAAGATAGATTCTGCCGGAGATTGACTGAAGCTTCGGGGACAAAAGTCATTTCATAAGAAGTTTTTTTTTTCTTCCTTGGCTGAAACGTCCCTGGGCGCAGAAAACTCCTTACAAATCAATTTAATTTTAACCTTACAAAACTCTGGCCGGCAGCAGACCTGCACCAGCGCCGCGCTGCTCTGATTTTATCATTCTCTATGTATCTGTGCAAGAGCAACAAAAAATGTGTTAACAAAAAATGTTTTAACAAAAAAAAATGTAATTAAAAGTACAAGGTTTATCCAATATTTGACTAATTTGATTCCAAAATTTATTTTACAATTTTTGATTTTCAAATTAACTTCAGGTAGAAAATTTGTAATTAAATACAAAAGCTGTCGCGTCTCTTACCGTCCCCGGGATAAGCCAGGATCGTGCGGGTTCTGCTCTGCTGTCCTTCTGTGGTTTTTCCAGAGCAGGTATGAGAGCAGGCCGACCACTCAGACCCAAAAGGTGACAAAAACAAATCATTGGGGCAGGAACATCCGGCAATGGGGATTTGGGTAAATGGGGGTTTTCTACAGAGTTGTCTGTCCACCTCTTCTCCTGTGGAAAGAAGTAAGGGGTTTGTTATTCCCGTTCTCCCCATATCTATCTATCTATTATCTATCATCAAACCCCCTAACCCATTATCTTTTCTATCTAACTATCCCTATCTTCTATTAAACTATCCCATATCTATCTATCTATTCTATCTATTTTATCTATCTACCCAATTAACTATCTACTCATATCTAAACTATCTCATACTATTTATCTCATATTTTATCTAAAAATTTATATCATCTATTCATATTACTCATATCAATTTTTTCTCATAAACTATTTTTTCCCATATCTATTTATCTTTATATCTATCTATTTTTCATACTTCTATTTTCAATCTATCTCATAATCTATCTATCTATCAAAATATCTATCTGTCCCATCTCTCCCATAATTTTTTATCTAAATTTTTCCCCATTTTCTAACTATCTTCTTTCTATCTAAAAATCTATTTCATAACTTTTTTTCTCAAATCTATCTATCTTTCCTTTATATCTATCCAAAAATCTATCTATCTATCTATCTCATTATTAAACTATCTCATATCTATTTAAACTCATATCTATTTATCTCAAATCTATCTATCTCATAACTATCTATTCCCTATCTATTATCTTTTATCTATTTAACTCATATCTATCTATTTTAAAATTTTTCTATTTTTATATCTATCTTTCTCATAAACAAACCCATATCTATTTTTCTATCTACTATCTATTACTATCTATTTTCTACTCATATCTTTTCGAACTATTATTTCATATTCCCATGTATCTCATTTCTATCTATCTCAAAATCATCTAAACTATCTCATATTTTTTTAATTTTTTTTCTTTTCTCATATCTATCTATCTCAAAACTATCTCATATCTACATCTAACTATATCACTAACTATCTTCCATATCTATCTATCATCTATCTATCTAATTTTCTATCAATCTACTATCTATCTATCTAAACTCATATTATTCTCTAAACCGTCCCGTCTGTTTTAAAACTAGCTAATTTCCCCTATCAATCTATCTATCTATCCCATCTATCTATTAAACTATCTATCTATCTTTTCGATTTTTTATCTACTATCAATCAAAACAAAACTATCTAACTATCTCATATCTATCTAATCTAACTATCTAAACTCATAATTTTATTTTAAACTATACATTTTCTAACTATCCCCCATAACTATCTATTATCTATCCCCATATCTATCTATCTATTAAATTTTTCTATATTCATATCTATCTAAAATATCTATATCTATCTACCCATTTTATCTCCTATCTATCTAATAAACTATCCCATCTCAAATCGTCTATCTATTCCCAAATTTTATCTATTCATATCTGTCATCTAAAACTGTTATTATATATCTATCTACTAAATTTATCTATCTCATAAACTATTTATTTCATATCTTTTTATCTATCTCATATTTTTCTATCTATCTATCTATCTATTATCTATCTATCTATCTATCTTTCTATCTATCTATGTATCTCATATATATCTATCTTTTCCCTCCCACATCTATCCCATCTATCTACTAACTCATATCTATCTATCTATTTTCTAAATTTTCTATCTTTCTATCTATCTTTTCTATCTATCTATCTTTCCCATTTTTTGGGAAACTAGCTATCTCATAATTTTCTATCATTCATATATATCTACTATCCATCCCCCAAAACTATCTATCTATCTATTTTATTATCATCTATCCCCATAACTATCTATCTCATATCTAAATTTTTCTAAAAATGGGAAAAAAAAGGCAGCACCTCACCAAAAATCGGGTGCAAACTGGCAAAGACCACTCACAGGGCCAAAAATTAAAAACCCGGGAAAATCCCAAATTTCACTCAAAAAAGGGAAAAAAGATGAAAAAATAGGGGGGGGGCTTTAATTTCCATTTTTTCCAAAGGAAGGGGAACGTTTCGGGTCACTCAGAAACCTTTCTCAAGTGAGTGAGCCGGAAAAGGGGCCTTTTTTTGGACATTTCAATAAAGCCGCTATTTTTTCATTTTTTCTTTTGTGGTGCAATTGGATTTTTTTCCTGGGTTTTCTATCTATCTATCCACCCATTTTATCCCCATATTATCTATCTATTTTCATTATCCCACCCATCCCATATCTATCTATCGTCTATCTATCTTATCTTCTATCTATCTTTTATTTTCTTTTCTATCTATCTCATATCTATCTATCTATCTCATATCTATCTATCTAACTATCTATCTATCTATCTCTCTTCATACTTCTCATATCCAAACTATCTACTATCAATCTATTATCTTCCCAAAATCTAACTATCTCATTCTAATTTTTCTCATATCTATCTATCTCATATCAAACTATCTCATATCTATCTCATAAACTATTTATCTTTATTAAACTATTTATCTCATATCTATTTTTTTTCATATTTTTTCTATTATATCTATCTATTATATCTATCTCAAAACTATCTAAACTATCAATATATCTATCTGTTAAACAAACCCAAATCTATTATCTATTATCTATTCATATCTTATCTATCCCATCTAATATCTATCTAAAATCTATTTTTTCTATATCTAACTATCTTTCTCATATCATCCCATATCTATCCTATCAACTATCATTTTATTATCTATCTCATAAACTATCTATCAATTTTAATTTTATCTATCTCAAATCTATCTTTCTCATATCTATTTATCTCTATCTATCTATCCATATCTATCTATTTTCATATCTTTTCTATCCTTTATAAACTACTATTTTATACTTTTATCTTTATATCTATTTTATTTCATAAAACTATCTTTTTCATATTATCCCATATCTATCTATCTATTATCTATCTATCTTTTCTATCTCCCTATCTAACGTCTATCTAAACTCCTATCTATGTACTTTATACTATCTATCTCATATCAATTTTATCCCATCTATAACTATCTATCTCCCTATCTATCTATCTCATATCCCATCTATATTTTTATCTATTAAAACCCTATCTATCCAAACTATCTAAACTATTTTAAAACTCATATCTATCTATCTAATATCTATCAAAACTACTATCTATTATCATCTAAAATTTTATCTCTCTTTTGTCTGTCTGTTCCCACAAACAAACCCCAAAACTAAAATTTTCTAATCTATCTTTTCAAACTACTAACTATCTATCTATCTTCTATCTATCTATCTATCATCAATCAAAACTATCTATCTATCTATATCTATCTATCTATCTTCTATTATCTATCTAACTATCTATCTCATTCTATCTTTTTATATATATCTAACTAAACTCATATTATCTATCTATCTCATATCTATCCCTTTTTTTAATTTTTATCTATCTATATCTCATATCAAACTAACTATCTCATATCTATCTACCTATTCCCCAATTTTCCTATCTATTAATACTATCTTCTCATATTGTCTATCTATCTAAAATCTATCTTAAAACTCAATCTGTCATCTAAATTTTTATCTATATTTTCTAAACTACTATCTAATATTTATCTATTCAACTATAAATTTCATATCTAAAACTATCCTTCATATTTAAATTTTCTATCTATCATCTATCTATTTTCATATATATCTATCTATTTCCCTCCCCCCCTCTATCTATCTATCATCTCATTTTTATCTATCTATCTATCTATCTATCTGTCTGTCTAACTAGCTATCCCCATATTTTCTATCTTCTCATATATATCCCAATATCCATCCCACATCTAAACCCATCAAACTATCTATCTATCCTTTTCATCCCATCTCCCTATCTATCTATTCATATCTATCTATCCCAAAAAAAGGAAAAAAAAGGCCCCCACCCCACCAAAAACGGGTGCAAACTGGCAATAGACCACGTCCAGGCCAAAAAATTTAAAAACCAGGGAAAAACCAATTGCCCCCCCCCCCCCCTCACAAAAAAAATAAATGGGAAAAAAAGCGGCTTTATTCCCTGTTCCCAAAGAAGGCAAAAGTTTCGGTCATCAGAACCTTTTTTCAAACTGAGTGAGCCGAAAAAGTTGCCTTCTTTGGACATGCAATAAAGCACGCTATTTTTTCATCTTTTCTTTTTTGATGCAATTTGGGTTTTTCCCCGGTTATCTATCTACTATCCACCCTTTTATCTCATATCTATCTACTATCTCATATCTAACTATCTCATATCTAAATTTTCTTTTTATCTATCTTATATCTATCTAAAACTATCTCCCTATCTAACTATCTATCTCATATCTATCTATCATCTATCTACTATCTATCTATTTTTCTACTATCTCTTCTCATATCTATCTCATATCCCTTTTAATCTTATCCCATCTTTTCTAATTTTATCTTTATATCATTATCTTTCCATCTATTCATATCATATCTATCTGTCCCATCTATCTATATTATCTATCTAAACTATCTATTTTATCTACTCATATCTATCTATCTATTTTTTTTCATATCTATCTATTCATAACTATCATCTATTCATATCTATCTAATTTATATCTATCCCATCTAATCTATATCAAACTATTCATATCTATCACGATAACTATCTATCTATCTATCAACTAAACAAACCCCATATCTATCTATCAATTTTCTTTTCTATCTAACTATCAAACTATCTATCTCATATTTTCTATCAATCAAACTATTCTAAACTATTTTCTATCTATCTATTCTCTCATATCTTTTATCTATCTATTATCTATTCCCATCTATTTATACCTATCAAAAAATCTAATATCTATCTAAAAATCATATCATCTATCTATCTGATTTTCTAAAAATCAATTTCATATCTAAACAAAAATATTAATATAAAATATTAAATAAATATATAAAATACTTTTATAAATATAAATAAATTAAAAAAAATATAATATATATAAAATAAAAAAAATTATATATTATTTTAAGTGTAAAAAGTACTCCCTATTTTTTTATCTATCCATCGCTTCATTCATTCTTCCCCATATCTACAGGTTTTTGCCCAAATTTAGTGGGGAACCGTGGGAAACCGGCTTTTTTTTGTTATCCCGCTCTTACCTGAAAACAAAAGCCATCGAAAAGTATTAAAAAGCTATGATAAACACTGTGGAAAATTTACGTGCATTATTGGGAAAGTTTAGTTTTCCTACATCTATCTACCTATTAAACTAACCAAAAATTTTGCTATTTGAAATGGGCTACAAAAATTTGGGGTTTTTTTTTGTTTCCCGATGCAGCAGATCTTTCCCCGAAGTTTAGGGATACCAAGATGCCGGGGAACATTGTTTCCTTTTTTTTAAAGGAAAACAATTTTCTTTAGATCCCCCCGGGGCCCTTTTTTATCATGTTCCCCAAAAGTATATCTATCTTCAAAAAGAGATAAAGTAAAAAACAGAGGTGGCGCTCCTCTAGTGTAGTATGCCCGAACAGTACAGGTGAAAAGAACAGTATAGCACACTGCTCACCTTATAGGGTTGTGCTATGTGCAGAGGCACAACACTCAATAGTGATGCAGCAGCTGTAGGTAGACAAATATATGGCGTCAGGAACAAACATAGGGATATGATAAAGCATAAACCTTGGCGCTCGTTGAAAATAATACCCACAATGGAGGATAAATAGATATTAAACTAAATTTATTAAAGTCAATAAATATACATAACACTCAGAATACTCGTTTCTCTACACGTTTCACGCCTGTACTGGCGCTTCCTCTGGAATTTGTCAAACTCCGGAAGAAGTTCTGATGTAGGTGAGGCAGTAGTATCCTAGGTGTTATGTATTGTCATGGCGGCTGCGGGCGTCGCTGCCCCTGCGGCCGTTCCCCTGCCTGCTGAGGGCCCGGCGCGGGCATCGCGGTCACCCGCGACCGCCCCCATCCCCCGCTGGCTCTCTTACCTGGCCACGCTCCGGTGCACGCCGCTCCTGTCCGTCCCGACCGTCGTGCGCATGCCCGCCCCTTAGCGCACGCAAGAGATTTAAAGGGCCAGTGTCCCGATAGTTGGCTTAGTGCCGGGCACTGGTCCTATATAAGGGTTACGCAAACAGCACTCGGTGCCAGATCGTTGGTGTGCGTTAGTGAGCTTAGAGTGTCTCTAGTCTCCGTATTGCTTATCCGTGTACCAGTCCGCCTGCTTACGTTTCCTGACCTTGCCTGTTTGTCGCCTGCCCTGACCGTCTGCCCGTCTCTGACCACGAATCTCTGCCGCCTGCCCTGACCATCTGCCTGTCCCCGACTACGCCTTTGGATTACGATTTTGTACCACGCTGTACCCCGGCCGCCACCGCAGGCAAGTCACGTCAGGGGTAACGACCTGGTAGCCTCCCGCCGCAGCAAGTCCATCCCGCTTTGCGGCGGGCTCTGGTGAATACCGGGGGCTACTTAGACCTCCACTCTCCCTGGTGTGGCTTAAAACTATCATCGCTTGCGGTCTGGTACCACAGCGAATCCACCGGACCCTTACATTACGACTGGCTCATGATATACGCCTAGTATATGTATATCCTTCTGCTTCTACATCCGGGACGTTGTCTAACTGGCTCTATATTTGCCCAGCAAAGTTTCTAGTCGTATATCGTTAAATCCTAGCTTTCTTCAGCGGACCGATGATGCAGAACCCTTGCTGCCCTGCCAACCTCCATCTGCAGCTGGCTGCCGTCTCGCCTGCACCTGTTGCTCCTGCAGCCTCGGCTGCTTCCCTGCCCCTACTCTGGGACCTTTCTCTGCACTTCTGTGCCGCTCCCCGACTCGCTTGAATGGAGACCCCAAGAAGTGAGAGAGGCTACATCAGTCAATGCTCATCCCCATCGAGAATGCTGGGTCCTACAGTTTCCTACTGAGTGGCGGGAGCTAAAGTGGCCGTCATTATATAGCCTCCTATCGGATCGAAGCTACTGGCCTGGGCCCCTCGCCGTTGTGAGGATTCCGAGATCAGGATCTAACATCCGCTGACTGGCTAATCTGCAAGCCTTCCCTCCAGGTTCCGCACCCGTCTTTGGAGAACCTGGTTCGGCCGACCTCCTCTGCTGCCGCAGCTCTGCTCCCTCCGTCAGGGTGACTCCAACTGTGGGACGGGGAGGGAGTACTCTGTGCAGTCTTCCGCATCCTTATAGCCTATCTTAGAATCTGGATCTTTGAGACAACGAGGCTTTTGGTGGCAACGTTCTGGCAAGGACCTCTCGACCGGTATCTGCATTTCTAAATGATGAGGTCTCTAGCATATGGTTCGTGACCTGCCTACCTCGCTGGACCGAATTTGATTCTATGTTCGGCCATCCATCGGATTATCCGCTTTGCTGAAAACAACAGAGCTTCCCGCCCACACAACACAGAGCGTACTTCAATCCATCGCCGAGTCTATCCCTCGCCTTAGCTCCTGTCTTTCAATGCCCTCCTACTTCCTTTACTCTCCCAATGGTTCATGAGATCTAACCCCATGCAGGTTGGAAAGGGCTCATTTGACCCTGGAGGAACACTCCAGCGACGTCTGAGCAGCTTATGCTTTCTACGTGCGGTTCCGGGCCACTTCATGGACTGTCCGGTACGGACGCCCGGGAAACTCCGCACCTATGGTGCTCGCAGGAGACGGCCTTACCCTAACTAGTTGTCAATGTATATAGTGGCCCTCTCCCCGCCGCTGACCTTTCCCTTTCTTTGTGCGGAACTACGCCGGACAGCACCTTTCAACCACCGGCCTTCCTGGGACTCGTAGGGTCTTCGCTCGGTAACTTTAATCAGCCACGCCCTGGTAAACTAGTTACCTTTCGGCTTCCATGTGTACCTTTCCTCTTCCGTTTGACAGAAACCTCATGTTCTTCCTCTCCTCAGTCCATGGCGAATGCCTCAAGGATGCCATTCGGATACTGGTATTCTGCACTGCCCCCTCTCCTTGCAGATCCTGGTCGCTACACATCATGAAACATGTGAGACTACTCTACTGCCTTTCTCTTTCCTCTTCTGAGATCCTTCTTGGTCCTCCCCTGGTTACAAGAGAGCATGGCTCCGACCCTAAACTGGAACACAGGGGGGCCCACAAGGAATTTTTTTCTTACGCTTTGGGGTCCCGGCAAGCTCACCTCCACGTTTGCCTTGCGGGGCGCTCTGCCCAGGCCGTCGGTCTGCCTCTAACGAGCCCTACGAAGTCTCTGCCAGGGTCTGCCTGCTCCTTACCAGGACTTTTTCCGAATGTTTTTTTCTGAAAGAGATCTAGTCTGAGACTCTGCCCCTCTCGACACTTCGCCCTTCGATGCCCTATTTCTGAGACGCTATAGCAACCCGTACTACCTCCCCGAGGCAGAGTGTACCCGCTTTCCGTCCCGGAGATCAAGGCCATGGTCCCGATCTTAACATCCAAATGAGAATCCTCCGCACTCAGGCTTTACTACTCGGCGCAGTTTCTCGTCACCTCGCGCGGTCAGCCTGCGGAGCCGTCTTCTTTCTGAGTCATAACAAAGAACGAGTGGTAGTACTCCTTCTCACCTCTGTATTCGTATTATCATGGTCCTGAACAAAATCTTCAACCGTACAGAACCGATACCCCGCCTGCCTTTGAATCCCGGAGCTATTTGACCGCCTACTGGCGCAAAAATGTTTTCTTCAACACTGGACCTTCGCGGTTGCTTACAATTCTGATTTCGCATTCCGGAAAGTTGACGATGGGAAAACAGCCTTTAACACACCGTGATGGCCCACTCTCGAATATCCTCTTCATGCATTTGGTCCCTGCAACCCTCCCGGCTGTTTTCCAAAACTGTCGTTAATGAGATCTTCGGGATCTTCTTTACGCTGCGTTAATAGTCTAATCTAAGATATTCTCATCTATCTCCTGACCTAGAAACTCAACCGTCACCAATGTACCGCCGAGGTGCTCAGACGTCTCCGGAAACCACCACACTTTAGCCAAGTTGAGAACGTGGGCCTGTTCGAGCGCACCTTCCCTGCCCTTTTTAGGGGAACACGTGTCGGACCAGGTCTACATGATGGATCCCGCCAAGCTCTCATTCAGTCCTGCAGTGCATTCCTGTCTCGGGTGGGCCCTTCGGGGCCATCCAGCGCTTCTTAGGCTATGCAATTATTACGGCAATTTATTCCCCATTCTCCTCTCTAGTGGCTCCATGGTGGCCCTCACCCAAGAAGGTTGCCGATTCCCAAATCAAGTCCCTCCGGAGGCCCAAGAGCATTCAACCGTCTGAAACTGCGTTTGCTTCGCTCCGGTTCTCTCACGTCCAGACCCATCCAGCGCCCGTTTGCTAGGATGGTCGACTCCTTCCTTCTTAGTTTGGTCGCCCGCGCCGTTCTTCTTCAGAAGTCCCCCTCGGTGTATAAATTGCGGACATGTGATTCTTCTCCAAGACATTCACTTTCCTCCGACCCGCAAGTTACAACTATCGGGTGGATCGTGAAACTTTTTTCTTGCTATAATATTTTGGCCCTAGAAGTAATGTCGTCACTTTGCTCTGGAGGTGGGGCTTTCACCATCTCTCTTCCATTGAGAGACTCTACACTTTTGATCTATAAGAATCTTCTATATCTTTAATCTGCCTCATCGATTGAATCCAACTTCAAGCCAGATGGCGCTTTTCTTTTTCAGCGCGATTTGATTTTCTCCTACACTTCCGACCGGCAGAAAAAAACGTCAGGGCGAACGGCTCATCTCTAGATCCTCCGATCTACGTGTGGCTTGGAGCCATCCCTGCAGCACTCATTATCCTCCGGTACGGATCTTCTTTTTTCGGCACTCCGTAACATTCAACAGTTACCCTTCCTAGGAAAGACCTATTCCGTCCTGCTTTGCGGCCTCGAGAATCTTAAATGGGGACATTCTTCGCAAACAGCTGGTCATCTTGGGATTCGCAGATCCGTACAACTCAACACGAGCTACGAGTGGTGGCCCGCTCTCGTGCAGGACGTTAAAGACTTTGTTCCTGGCCTGTACCTCCTGTGCCCTGTAACAAAGTTCCTCGCCTCAGACCCGCGGTCTGCTCTCAACCTCTCCCGGTGCCTAGAGAAACCGTGTGTTCCTCTCTATTGCTATGGATTTTGTTACTGACTTGACCTACTACTCCTCATACCTCATCGCGGAAACACGTTCTCACTGGGTGGTTGGTTCAGACAGATTTTTCTGAAATGGCTTCATTTTGAGAGTGCCCCTGCCTGGGTTTACCCTTCTTGGCACCACATCAGCCCAGCTTCTTCTTCCCACATCTCTTCTCACTTGAGCATGGGCTTCCCTTTGGCATATCATGCTCTGATTAGGGGAGTCCAGTTTGTATCTAAATTCCTGGCATGGCTCTCTGTGGCCATGTTAACGGTTTTCAGCTGGACTTCTTACATCTCATTACCACCCTCTCAGCCCAACGGTCAGGTGAGGCGCGAGGGTCCAACCCAAGTCTTAGGCACTTATCTGCGACATTTTGGTCTGCCCGTCAGATAAGACTGGTCGACCTTCTTCCCTCTTGGCAAAATTCTCTACAATTCACTAGACTCGGAGTCAGCTAAATCCGCCCCCTTTTTTGTTGATGACTTTTAGGGTTACATCCCCGCCCCCCTCCCCTAGCCGTTCCTCGTGTACACTGTTCTCTCCTGACCGTGGTAATGCCCCACTATACACGAGACACAAGTCACTCTGGCAGTCACTCGTCAGAGCCCTGCTATCGGGCTTCCACCCTCGTACTACAACTTCAGTGCCGTATATAGGTACCGTAGGAGACCTCACCCCTGTATTTAAGCCAGGTTATTCAGGGTGTTTGAGTTATTCGGCCTACTGTACACATCTCGTCTTTTCAAGTACCCAGCTACAAGTTGGGCCCTAAATATTTAGGCCCTTTTTGTGGTACTTTTCGTCAGCATAAACTCGCCGGTCTTCTCTACAAAGCTCCACTTGCCTCCACAATCTGCGTGACCCGAACCTCTACCATGTCTCGCTCCTCAAAACCTGAGGTGCTGATCGCTTCTTGCTCCTGTGGAGATCTGTCTCCCGCCTTCTCCTGTTGGCCACTGCTGAGTAACATCTTTGAGAGTTCCAAGGAGTGCTGGCGCAGAGAGACAGTGTGAGGTGGCGAAGCGGTTCTTGTCTCATCTACTGGAATGGGTTCGGTACCAGAGGATGTCGTTTCGTGGAACCTTAACTATGCCTCTCCTGTCACACCAGACTCCATGCTAGGTTTAACACAAAAAAGAGGGGGGAGACCTATTGGTGGGGGGGTGTACTGATCATGGATCGGTCCGTGCGGCGCCGCTGCCCCTGCGGCGTTCCCCTGCCTGCTGGGGGTCTGACCGGCGCGGGCATCAGTGTCACCCGCAACCGCCCCCGTCCCCAACGCGGCTCTCTTACCTGGCCACGCACCTTTTTTTTATCCAGTGGCATGCCGCTCCTGTCCAACCCGACTGTCGTGCGCATGCGCCCCTATCGCGTGCGCGACGGCTGGTCTAGGATTTAAAGGCCAGTGTCCCTATATATCTTAGGCTTAGTTACCGGGCATTGGTTCCTATATAAGGTTAACCACAGCACTCGTTGCCAGATCGTTGGAGTGGCATTAGTGAGCTTAGAGTGTCTCTAGTGTCCGTATTGATTACCCAGTACCATTGCCAGTCCGCCTTGCTTTCTCGTTTCCTGACCTTTCCTGTTTTTGCCGCTCTTGCCTGGCCCTGACCGTTTCTGTCTCTCGTCTCTTGTACCGACGATACCTTCTGCCACGCTCTTGGCCCTGACCTCCTGCCTGTCCCCTACTACGCCTTTTGGATTACGATACTTGTAACCAACGCAGTACCCGGCCGGTCCGCCAATCAAGCAAGTCAACGTACAGGGGGGACAGATCCTCAGGTAGCCTCACTGCCTTGCTCGCAAGTTCTCATCTCATCGCTATTGCGGGCGGCTCTGGTGAAAACCGGGGGCTACTTAGACTCCGCTCCCTGGCGTGGCTTAACTATCATCGCTTGCGGTGGTCCAGAGGATCCACCGAACCCTTACATGTATATTTATTGACTTTAATACATTTAGTTTAATATCTATTTATCCCCCATTGTGGGAATTCAGTTAATTATAGCTGCTTACACTGATGTTTTAGTTTCATATCACTTTTTCTCGTTTGTCCGGCCTCCAACTCATATTACCATGATTAGGGATCAAATTGAATACTAGCTACACAGCGCTCAACAACAGTCTCTATTAGAAGCTCCAGCCTCCTTCTCCCTCCACCCTCTTCCTGTAACGTTACTAGTGCACACAGCACATAACTTGCTGACAACACTCTTCAATAAAAGTCAGCAGCTCCTCCCAGAAGAGTAACTAGTACACACATCACAGAGCATGCCCACAACATTCTCACATAAGTCAGTTTGTTCTGCGCTCCACTCATCTTCCTATGCAGAGCGTACTAACTATTTACACACATCACAAAAAGAAATAGATAGAATAAGTAGATGATACATGAGATTTAGGATATGAAGTCCGCCATAACAGCCAGCTCCTTCTCCTTCCACCCTTCCCCCCCCCCTCCTGCCAAGTACGACTTACTGCTAACGTTCTAACACATTAGAGCATTGCTCTACTAACCACTTCATCCATTCTTAAAATCATGCACTTTCTCTTTTCTCTCTGCAGAGGAACTATTAAACATATCACAGAGCATACTCACAACACTCTCCCGTAAAAGTAAGGTCCCTCCACTCCCTTCCTGCAGTCACTGCTGCACACAACACAGAGCATGCTCACAATGCTCTCCCATAAACTCCTCCCTGGAGAGTAGCTATTACACACTTCACAGAGCATGCTCACAACACTCTTCCATAAAAGTCAGCTTCTCCTCTCTTTAGAATAACCATTACATCAAAGAGCATGCTCACAACACTCTCCCATAAACTCCTCCCGGCAGAGTAACTATTACACACATCAGAGAGCATGCTCACAACACTCTTCCATTAAAAGTCAGCTTCTCTTCTCTGCAGAGTAATGATTACACATATCACTGAACATGATCACAATACTGTCCAATAAAAGCTAGCTCCTCCTCTCTGAGAGTACTATACTCTCAAATCACAGAGCATGCCTCACAACACCTTCCATAAACTTCTCCCCGGCAGAGTAACTATTTACACACATCACAGAGCTCATTAGCTCTCTCAACACTCTTTTCCATAAACTTCTCCCCGATCAGAATGTACTACTCTATGTCACACAAATCACAGAGCATGCTCACAACACTCTTCCATAAACTTCTCCCGGCAGAGTAACTATTACACAAATCACAGAGCATGCTCACAACACTCTTCCATAAACTTCTCCCGGCAGAGTAACTATTAAACAAATCACAGAGCATGATCACAATACTCTTCCATAACTCCTCCCTGCAGAGTTACTATTACACAAATCACAGAGCATACTTACATCATTCTTCCATAAACTCCTCCCTGCAGAGTTACTATTACACACATCAGAGAGCATGCTCACAACACTCTTCCATTAAAAGTCAGCTTCTCTTCTCTGCAGAGTAATGATTACACACATCACTGAACATGATCACAATACTGTCCAATAAAAGCTAGCTCCTCCTCTCTACAGAGTAACTATTACACATATCACAGAGCATGCTCATAACACTCTCCCCATGAATATGAGACATTATCTCTTTTCGTCTTCACGGTCACTCTTTACTTCTCCAAAGCAGAAAGAGCTATGCTTCTCAGATAGCTTTCTCCTCCCATAAAAATAAGGAGCTTCGTCCCACTCTGAATAGTTCCTAGTCAACACATCACAGAGCATGCTCACAACACTCTCCCATGGAAGTCAGCCCCTTCTCACTCTCTCTGCAGTTACTATTACACACCTGGCAGAGCATGCTCACAATATTCTCCTACAGCATCAACTCATTCTCCTCTCTGTAGTTACTATGTCACATAACATAGAGCATGCTCACAACTCTCTGCTTTAGAAGTCAGCTCCTCCCTCTCCTTGCAGAGTTATTACTCCACACATGACAGTGCATGCTCCCAACACTCTCCCAAAGAATCCAGCTTCTCCCTCCCCCTACTACACACACACCACGGAGCATGCTCACAACACTCTCCCAAAGAATCCAGCTTCTCCCTCCCCCTACTACACACACACCACGGAGCATGCTCACAACACTCTCCCAAAGAATCCAGCTTATCCCTCCCCCTGCTGTTACTGCTACACACCCCACAGAGCATGCTCACAACACTTTCCCAAGTTGGCTCTTCCTCTCCCTTACTTAGTTACTCTTAAATACATCACAGAGCATGCTGATCACACTGGTCTATGGAATCAGCTACTCCTCCTTGCAGAGTTTCTGCTATGTACATCACAAAGAATGCTCACAACACTCTCCGAAAAATCCAGCTCCTCTTCCCTATCCCAGCAGTAACTACCACACACAACCCAGAGCATGCTCACACCAATCTCCGAAAAATCCAGCTCCTCTTCCCTATCCCAGCAGTAACTACCACACACATCACAGAGCATGCTCACAACACTCTCCGAAAAATCCAGCTCCTCTTCCCTATCCTAGAAGGAACTACCACACACATCACAGAGCATGCTCACAACACTCTCCCAGAAAAATTAGTTTGTAACCAGCCACATTCCAAATTCTACTACTTGCTCTGGAACTTCGAGCTGTGCCCTCTGATTGTACAGAATGGAACCTGTTGGCCACCCGCTTTCTCAGAAGTGGATCCAATTTGGCTACATGGGGCAAATCCCATCCCACTATGGAGTTTGCATAATGACTCTAATCAGGTAGGATAATGCAGCCAATCAGCTGCTGCTTAACCCATTTCCATATATTTCCATAGCTCTTATATTTCTGGAGCGAGTTTCCGTCCAATTCTCACGTTCTCCATATTTACAGTGTAATCTGGCGCGGCCGCGTCATTGTGCAGCGCCGGCCTCATTACAATTTATAATGAATTCTTGCATCCTGACAATGGAGAACAAGGAACACGTCGCCCACGATATTCTCAGCCAGCCTCGTATTCTGATCAATTAAGCAAATCAGTGGAGCCTGTGACACCCCATCTCCAGCACCTATCAGGAATGTTGTGGGTGACAAGGCAGGTAACAGCGGAGCTGGAGATCCGGATAAAGACTGTGTTAGTGTAAGCTTGTCAAATAGCAGGCTAATTACTGTCAATTCATAGTGATACTATACTCCGAGGACTGGAAAAACTAAAAACATGCGACTGTATCCAACAGCTGCTATATGGCAGCATTATACTATACTTATCTGTCTATCTCATATCCCTTATATCCTGTACCAGCACTACACTGATCCTCCCCCCTGACCGTCACTACACGATGCCTCTCCTGAAAACCGCCTACAAGATCCCTTTCTCCCCTGACCAGTAAACACACTGATGCCTCTCCCTTTTACCGTCATACATGATGCCTCTACCCTGTACCAATCACAAACCCCATGCTCTCCCGTACCAGTCACTACAGATGCCCTTTCCATGTACCAGTCACTACACTGATCCCTCCCCTGTACCGTCAAAAACCCGATCCTTTCCCCCCTTTTACCAGTCACTACATGAGCCTCAAACCCTGTCCCCAGTACTACATGATGCCTCTACCCGTACCAGTCACTCACTGATGCCTCTTCCATGTACCAGTCACTAACGATCCCCTCTCCCCTGTACCAGTCCTACACTGGCCTTACCCTGTCCCGTCATACCATGCCTTCCCTGTACCAGTCACTACATGATGCCTTACCCTGTACCAGCACTACATGATGCCTCTCCCCTGTACCGTCCTACACCGTCCCTCTACCCTGTACAGTCACTACACTGAGCTTCTCCCCTGTCCCAGTCACTACAGAGCCCCTCCCCTTTAAACCAGTATACACGATGCCTCTACCCTGTACCAGTCACTACACCGTGCCTCCCTTACCAGCCCATACACTGATCCCCTCTACCCTGTGCCATCACTACACTGATGCCTCTTCCCCTGTACATCACTACATGATGCCCTTACCTGTACCCAGTCATACACTGATGCCCTACCTGTACGTCATACACTGTGCTTCTACCCTGTCCCCAGTCACTCATCGATCCCTCCCCTGTACAGCACTACACTGATGTTTCCCCCCTGTACCAGTCATCCCCTGAGCCCTACCCTGTACCAGTCACTACACGATACCTCTACCTGTACCAGTCACAAACCCGATCCTTACCTGTACCATCACCACCGAGCCCTATCCTGTACCATCACTCCCACTATCCTCTACCCTTTTCCATCACTACACTGTGCCTCCCCCTAACTTTTACACTGATGCCCCTACCCGTACCAGTACTACAGATGCCCTTTTTACCCTGTCCCATCACAAATGATGCCCCTACCCTTTTAAACCGGCCCCCCTACACTGATGCCTCTATCCCAGTTAAGTGGGAAAAAAAAAGTATTTATCACCCATCCAATTGGAAGTTCTCCCACTTTACAAAGATGAGAGGGGCCTTTTATTGAACCCCCAAAGGTCACCTCAATAGAGAGAAAAAGGGCGACATGTATGAATTCGCCACTCGGGGCGCGCCTTTCCGAAGTTTTCCAGCTAAAACTGCCCCCTGTTTTTTAGTCGGCGGGAGCGCGCCATACATTCCATGTAAAGTCCGCCCCCCCGCTAGAGTGTTAGGGCGTGCGGGACTTGGGCCCCCAGTGGGGGATTAGGCGCAGTGCGGCGTCCCGCCTATGATTCGCCGCCCGAGGAGGTTGCGCTCTACATGCGGGGGGAAAATTTCCCCTGTGTCGCCAGTGGTGGGGGCAGGCGGGGATGCGCCCCACATGTATTCGATGGAGAAGGCTGGGAGAACAGCGAGAAATCAAAAAATGTACGTGCGGAGTGGAAAAAAAAAAATCCCTTTTTAAAAAAAGGGTCAAACATTTCTGAAAAAGAGCTCAAACCTCAAAACTAAAAAATAATAAAAAAAAAATCACTTTCCAATATTAATTAAAGAATTCGGATTTTGGGGAAATTCCCCATGGAAAAAAACAGAAATTAAAATTCTAAAAAAACTATTTCATTGGTCGGCAAAAAACCCCCCCAATCAAAAATAGGAGCGACAGTAAACCCCCTTTTTGCCTATGGAGTAGTATTGACCAATAAAAATCAAAGGCCGGGGCAGTTCAAAAATACAGTAAAAATGCAATAAAGAGCGATTGGCTGAGTTAGGGGTGGCTTGGCTATCTGGCCAATCAAAAATAGGAGCGTTACGGACCCATTATATCCTATGGAGAAGTATTGCCCAATCAAATGGGAAAAGGGGACAGAGCCCCATTAAAAACCTAGGAGAAGTTTGAACCATCAAAATAAAAGGTGGGACAGTTAAAAAATACAGTAAAAATACAGAAAAGAGCTATTGGGGTTGAATAGCGGGGGCTTGGCTACCCCACCCAATAGACGCGAGTACTTCCCCCCTTGTAGTTATGGAGAGATGGGGCAAGCAATCTCGGCGCTCAGGCCCCCGTGGGTTTTGGAGTCTGAATAAAGAAATAATTTTTATTTAAGTGAAAAAAATTATCAGATAAAGCGCGAAACCTTTCTCAAAAAAAATAAATCAGTTAAAATCCCAAAAACACGTTTGTGCCGAGCCCGGCGTACAAAAGGAATTGCAATATGAAAATTTGCGGGAAATACAGTAATTCAAATTGTTAAGCTCTTCTGATTGGTCAGCAGAAACCAACCAATCAGAATAGGAGCGCGTGTCCCCTTATAACCTTGGAGGAGAAAATTGACCCAAACAGAAAAGGGGCGACAGGGAAACCCCTTAATCCATGGGAAATATGACCAAAATTTTTCCAGGCGGGGGGGGGAAGTTCAAAATAAAAAGTAAAAAAGGGGGAAACGAGCTGATTTGGTTTAGCTGCGGGGCTGTAGCTTAGCCAATCAAAAGCGCAAGCTACTTTCTCTAGAGTTCTATGGGGAAAAAAAATTCATAGCGGGTTTTTTTTGTGATTGGCAAGTTAAAGAGGCGCGTTATTTGGACCAATGGGGGGAGCGAGCGCGCTCTTATGGGTTTTCTAATGCAATTGAAATAAAATGTACATGGCCCAATTCAAATGAAAATACTGCCGAAGTTGTCCCCCATGGTATATAAAATGAATAATAAAATGGGGGGTAACGAAAAAAAAAAAATTAATTCAATAAAATCTGTTTTTTTTCTTTATTTTCGTTGCCCCGGATCAATAGTTGGGGGGCAACGAAAATAAAGAAATAAAAAAGGATTTTTATTGAAATTAATATTTTTTTTCGTTACCCCCAATTTTTTATTCATTTTATACACACATGGGGACAACTTCGGGAGTATTATCTTTGTTTCGGCCCCTGTAAAGTTTTATTTTAGATTGCATTAGAAAAACCCCCCTGGAGCTCGCTCGCTCCCATTGGTCCCCAATAACCGGCTCTTTTTTACTTAGCAAATCACAGAGCGCGCTCAGAAAATTTTTTTTCCCCATAGAACTCTTTGAGAAAAATAGCTCGCGCTCTGATTGGCTGCTGGACGAGCCCCCGCCCCTTAACCAATCACTAGTTTCTGCCCCTTTTCTGTATTTCGAACGTCCCGCCTTTGAATATGATTGGTCAAAATTTTCCATAGGTTGAAAGGGTCCCTGTGCCCTTTCTATTGGTCAATACCCTCCATGGGGTTAGAAAAGGGCCATGTCGCTCCTATTCTGATTGGTGGTTTTTTGCCGACCAATGAGAAGAGCTTTTAAAAAATTTTTAAAAACGTATTCCCGGGGATTTCTCTTTTGCAATTCCCTAGTAGGCCGGTTCGGCGACAAAAACGTTGTTGGGGTTTTTTAAATGGGTTTATTTTTAGAGAAGGCTTCAGCGCTTTTATTTAAATATGTTTTACCTTTTAAAAAAAAAGATTTCTTTATTCAACTCCATGCCGCACAGCGCTGAGCGCGAATTGCATTGCCCCGATCTCCCATAGACTACAAAGGGAGAATTTTGCTGCGCTCTGATTGGCTGTGATAGCCAAGCCCCCGAAAAATCAACCCAAACAGTCTTTTTTGTATTTTTTTTCAGTATTTTGAAAAATGTCCCGCCTTTTTATTTTGATTGGTCAAACTTCTCCTAGGATTAAGGGTCTTTGTCGCTCCTATTCTGATTGGGGCAATACTCCCCCCCATAGGATATAAAGGGTCTTTTCGTCCTTTTCTGTTGGTCAATACTCCTCAATAGGATATAAAGGGTCTTTTTCGCTCCATTCTGATTTTGGGCAATCCCTCCTAGGAATAATGGGTCTTTGTCGCTCCATTTTGATTGGTCAATTCTCCTCCAAGCTTATAAAGGGGGCCTTTTCGCTCCCCATTTGATTGGCTGGGGTGCCAAACCCTGCTAGCCAACCAAACAGCTTTTTAGAATTTTTACTGTATTTTTAAAGTCCCGCCTTTGATTTTGATTGGTTTAAAATTCTCCATAGGGTATAAAGGGTCCTGTCGCTTATTTGTTGGCCGAGTAGCCAACCCCCCATACTCACCAATCAGCTCTTTTCTGCTTTTTACTGTATTTTGAACTGTCCCGCCTTTTAAATTTTTTTGGTAATAGTTCTCCCCTAGGTTTTTTTGGTTCACTGTCGCTCCTATTCTGATTTGGGCCGGTTTATGCCGACCAATGAGAAGCGCTTTTAGAATTTTAATTACTGTATTTCCCGGCAATTTCCAAAATCCTAGTTTCCCGATGTTGGCCCCCTTTGATTTTGGAAAGTGATTTTTTTTTATTATTTTTTTTTTTTTTTTAGGTTGAGCTTTTTTCTGATAATGTTTTCCCCCTTTTAAAGGCGATTTTTTTTCAATCTCTCCTGCCCCACGGAGCGGAGCGCCGAGATTTCTTTTGCGTCTTCTTTGTTTCCTCTCATGTTCGTTTCGCATCACTTCCCTCGCCGAGCATTTAGACCAAAATAAAAACCCGGTCTGACTGTGGGGTTGCAATGCGCCCCCACTTTGCCGACTCGCGATCGTACTGCCCCGGAGTTTTCGAGCTCGCTGCGGGCCCGCCCCGGAACATTACACCCCCGCACAAAACGCGCCATTGCCCGCCCCTTCATGCGGGGCGCAGCTGAAAGTGGCGAACGCTGCGCCTAACATCGCACCCCTGCTCCGACAGGGATTCGGGCCCGGGGAGGCGCAGTATACGCCAAAAAACAGGCGAAAAACCCGATCATACATATCGCCCAAAATGAAAAAAACAAATCCCGAAAATCACGTTTGTTGATTGAAAGAATTTATTTGCAAATTATGGTGGAAAATAAGTATTTGGTCAATAACAAAAGTTCATCTCAATACTTTTTTGTCAACGACAGAGGTCTTACGTTTTATAATAATAATAATAATAATAATAATAATAATAATAATAATCTTTATTTATATAGCGCCATCATATTCCGCAGCACTTTACAATATAGGGGGAAATTAATTACAAACAAGGAGAACAAACATTACACAGTAAAAAGCTACTTACAGTTTCAGACACGAGGTGTGAGGGGCCCTCTCCCAAGAGCTTACAATATTTAGGGTCGTTTTCTGTAAGCCCTTCACAAGGTTGGCGCACCCCTGTTGCTGGTATTTTGGGCCCCATTCCTCCATGCAGATTCTCCTCTACAGCAGGATGTTTTGGGGCTGTCACTGGGCAACAGGGACTTTCAACTCCCTCCAAAGGTTTTTCTATGGGGTTGAGATCTGAGACTGGCTAGGCCACTCCAGGCCCTTGAAATGTTTCTTACAAGCCACCCCTTCATTGCCCTGGCGGTTTGCTTGGGATCATTGTCATGCTGAAAGACCCAGCCACGTTTCATCTTCAATGCCCTTGCCGATGGAAGGAGGTTTCACTCAAATTGGCCCCCCATTCATTCTTTCATGTACAGGGATAGTCGCCCCTGGGTTCCTTTGCAGAGAAACACCCCAAGCATGATGTTGCCCCCCCCTCCCCCAGCCTCACAGTAGGTCTGGTGTTTCTTTGGATCAACTCACCCCCTTCTCTCTCCTCCAAACACCGAGTTGTGTTTCTACCAAACAGTTCTACTTTTTTCTGACCTTTGGACATTTCCCAATACTCTTCTGGATCTCCAATGCTCTAGCAAACTTCTATGGGCCCGGACATGTACGGGCTTAAGCGGGGGGACATGTCTGGCACTGCAGGATTTTAGTCCCTGGCGGTTTAGTGTGTTACTGATGGTAGCCTTTTTGTTACGTTGGCCCCGCTCTCTGCAGGTCATTCACTAGGTCCCCCGTGTGGTTCTGGGGTTTTTTCTCCCCGTTCTTGTGATCTTTTTGACCCCACGGGTGAGATCTTTCCCTGGAGCCCCAGATGGGGAGATTATCAGTGGTCTTGATTCTTCCATTTTCTAATTATCGCTCCCACACCTGATTTCTTCACACCAAGCTGCTTGCCTATTGCAGATTCAGTCTTCCCAGCCTGGTGCGGGGCTACCATTTTGTTTCTGGTGTCCTTCAACAGCTCTTTGGTCTTCACCATAGTGGAGTTTGGAGTTTTGACTGTTTGAGGTTGTGGACAGGTGTCTTTATACTGATAACAATTCAAAAAACCATTACTACAGGTAATGAGTGGAGGACAGAGGAGCCTCTTACAGAAGAAGTTACAGGTCTGTGAGAGCCAGAAACCTTGCTTGCTTGTAGGGGACCAAATACTTATTTTCCACCATAATTTGCAAATAAATTCTTTCCAAATCAGACAATGGGATTTTCTGGATTTGTTTTCTCATTTTGTCTCTCATAGTTGAGGTCGACCTATGATGTCAATTACAGGTGTCTCATCTTTGGGAGAACTTGCACAATTGGTGGCTGACTAAATACTTTTTTCCCCACTGTACTACACTGATGTCATGATTGGGAACACAATGACAGTGACTAGTCTTTGGTGGTGAATGAGTTTGGTCTACAGATCCAAAAAGATTTTTTAGAAAAATAAACGTAGGTGCATGCTGGTGAGGCAGCAAAATGCAAACACAATTCAATATCAGCAGCACACTAATAGCACTAAAAAACAATCAAAGGGAACTTAGGAATTTTTTCAAAATGCATTTCTGCTACATGAAAACACGAGGTTCTTAGTTTACATTTTTGATCAAAACTGTAAAAGCCCATCTGCCAACATCAAGGCAACCTCATTACAGGTGGGAGCCTACGCGACATGCTACCTCTCTTGGTGCCTGTTCAGACCTCCACATTTCAGGAAGAGAATATTCCTATGTTGCCTTCGAGTTCCCTTTTCACAAGCAAACTTGTGAAAAAAATGGGGTTTGGCACATCCTGAACCAAAATTTTTTTTTCTAACCTTATCACTATTCATAACTCTAACCCTAAATTGGAGTTATTATTGTTTCAGAGGTCTTAGGGGTTACTCACCAGTATAATAACATGGGACTCCTGTAGCGGCCTAACTTTTGGTCTGACGTCCCGCACAAGATCACTTTCTTCTACTTCAACATAGGCCCAGTATTGTGGTAACCAGAAGTCACGTAAGTCAGACGTAATGGGGGATGTTACTTCCGGTCATTATTAATATTGTAGAGGTTTTCTCACCATACTACTTGAGTTCTCTGTAACTAGCTGAGACATTACAATGACGTCAATGCAAGAGATTTAATCTTCGGTAAACAAAGCTGAAGGTGCTCAGAGGAGTGAAAACAATAGTTTATCTGTGAACAAAGCTAATCTTGTTAGAGATAATGAGTTTGCTCTGAAGTGAGCTCCATGGTAACATAACCCCCAGCTCTCTTTGTAATCAGGAAGGCAGCTTTGGTTGTAACCAGAGAAACCTGTTTGCACCCAGAGCAGATGAAATTCCTCTAATCTCATGACCAAGGTAAAATCAAAATACTAATGTATTTGGAAAAATAATCTTTGTAGAGAGAAAACCCCTTTATGGCCTATGTTGAGGTGGCAGGAAGTGACTTCGAACCTGACGTTAGATTGAAAGTTTTGCTCCAAGGGATGAATCGCATCAGTGGCTGATAAATCAACCCCTAAACTCCTTAAAGGGGTGTTCCCACCATAGAGTTTGGTGGCATACGACAAGAATGCGGCATCATAATCTGATAAAGATTGGGCCCCCAAACTTACGTCTCAGAATGAAAAATCGGACGTGCTGGTGCAGGACACTCCATTCTGTTCTATGGGAGTTCCGAGTAAAGTTGAACACAGCGAATAGAACGGAATGGAGAAGTCGTGTGCAAGTCCAACCGGCTCGCCATGCTAAAGCCGTGACTTTCGGTGATGACTTTCGTTCCCGAGATTGGTGCTGTTCCCAAAGATGGGATCTGAACCATATAAAATATTAATGTTACATTCCTAGTGAAACAACACCAAACTCTATGATGGGATCAGCGTTAAAGGGGATTTATCGCTTCATCAGTTTATCTGTTTTTTGTACTTTCAGTCTCTCAGTTCCTCAATTCCAGGGGTGTTTCTTAACTGAGGGGGGATGACATAATCCCCCCTTCACTGTTCGTGCTCGCTCCCGAGTCAGTGTGTTTGTTTGAGATCAGTGGGAGGAGATAGCACATCCCTGCTCTTACCCCCCCCTCTCTGTCCACATGTCACTGTGTCGTTCCTCTCCCTATGCAGTCTTATTTTGAACGAGCTGTTTGTTTACATACCACAGCCCTGCATTCAGTCTAGACAGTCTTCTATGAACTCTATAATCTCTACTCCTCTCACAGCTGGAGGTTTGTTACAGTTGAATCCAGTCTTCTATGAACTCATCCAGAGCAGCACAGATCTGTCTACTTTCTATGTTTACACGCAGCAGCATTAGGCACAATTCTGCTGTTTTCTGATTGTAGAAGCAGCTGCAGTGTTACTGTGCAGCTGCTGGCTGTGCAGAGTGACATGTTGCCGGCCCCTTATTCTGAGTGAGAGAGGCAGGAATGCATGTTCCTGTGAATACGACCGGGGGGCCAGACAGAATGTTAGATTAGTAGAGCCGTCAGCCAATGAAATGAAAGGAGGTGGAATCCGACCGGCACTGGGGAAAAGTGTTTACACAAAACGAAGATAAGGGATCCTGTGAAAACAAGACAGCTTTGCTAATGACATCCAATTGCAAAGTTGCTTGTTTTCACAGTGCCCTTATTCTGAAGACCATTTAATGTAATGATACAACCCCTTTAAGGCCACTTTTATTTAAGCGATTCGAGCCAACTAGAACCAAATTGCTAAGATTCTGGACGAATTTGACTTTGACCTGATTCCGAAGTGCAGCACTACTCACCATCGCTGTTGATGCAGGTGACGACAGGTACTTGTGTTCCACTCCCGCAGTTATTTCCATTGTCAGGGATACATTCTTCCAGTCTGTCCAATCTCCAGTCGTAGCACGATGGTTCCTCACATGGAATGGCTTCCACTAGATGAGGACAATTTCCGGTCCCACCAGTGGGCTCATTAGTAATGTGACGTTTCCTAAGCTTGAAACCTGTACGGACATAAGATACAAAATTTTGCTGTCCTCATTATTGAAAATTTGACAATTTTCAAACTTCAATTATTTAAAATTTTCAGCCATGTAAACAATAATTGGCATATCGATGTTCTTATAGATATCAGTGGAGGTCCATGACATCAATGAGTCCTAAATAGGGTAGTAAGATTAGTCACCTTCAGTTGTGATAGATGTAACCCAGCTTTGTGTTATGGAAGCCCCAACACCATTGACATGCCCCAAAATATTACAGGTTTGACTCTTCTTACCTTTTTTGCTCTGCTGGTCGTCACAATTTTCGAATGTACACGGTCCCCAGGCTGACCACGCGGATACCTCACACTCTATGGGACATGGCACATGGCACAGCTGACTGGTGCTCGGTGACGGGTCGGTGCACAACTTGTTATCCACTGGTTTGGATGCTGCCATAAAATGGAATGAATAAAAATGTAAATCAATTTGCTGAACATAAATGTTCCTTTTGCAAAATCTCCAAGACTGTGAATTCTAGAACTCTAAGGGCCACTTGTATGAAACGGTTTTGGTCTAAAACTCACTTTTTTCCCCATAGGTTTCTATGAGTTTCTTGAGTGAGTTTTAGACCAAAACTATTTCATACATGTGGCCCTAAGTGTCATACATGAACCTTGAAGGAGTGTTTGCACCATGCACACTTTGATGGTATGCCAACATAGCCTGATAGGTGTGTGCCACACCTCTGGGACTTGCACCTATTTTGGGAACGGGGCCCAGAAAGTGTAGGCTCAGAATCGAAAACCCAGGTGTGCTTATGCACGACTCTCCATTCTGTTCTATGAGAGTTCCCAGTACAGGGCAGCGCTATATTCTCCATTCTGTTCTATGGGAGTTCCCAGTACAGGGAAGCACCATGTTCTCCATTCCGTTCTATGGGAGTTCCCAGTAGAGGGGAGTGCTGTGTTCTCCATTCTGTTCCATGGAAATTCCCAGTACAGAGGAGCGCTGTGTTCTCCATTCTGTTCTACGGGAGTTCCCAGTACAGGGGAGCGCTGTGTTCTCCATTCTGTTCTATGGAAGTTCCCAGTACAGAGGAGCGCTGTGTTCTTCATTCTGTTCTATGGGAGTTCCCAGTACAGGGGAGCGCTGTGTTCTCCATTCTGTTCTAATGGAGTTCCCAGTACAGGGGAGCGGTGTGTTCTCTATTCTATTCTATGTGAGTTCCCAGAACAGGGGAGCACTGTGTTCTCAAGTCTGTTCTATGAGAGTTCCCAGTACAGGGGAGCTCTGTTCTCCATTCTGTTCTATCGGAGTTCCCAGTACAGGGGAGTGCTATATTCTCCATTTTGTTCTATGGGAGTTCCCAGTACAGGGGAGCGTTGTGTTCTCCATTCTGTTCTATGAGAGTTCCCAGTACAGAGGAGCGCTATGTTCTCAGTTCTGTTCTATGGGAGTTCCCAGTACAGGGGAGTGCATTGTTCTCTCCATTCTCTTCTATGGGAGTTCCCAGTACAGTGGAGTGCTATGTTCTCAGTTCTGTTCTATGAGAGTTCCCAGTACAGGGGAGTGCTATGTTCTCATTTCTGTTCTATGGGAGTTCTGTTTACAGAGGAGGTCTTCGTCCTCCATTCTGTTCTATGGGAGTTCCCAGTACAGGGGAGCGCTGTGTTCTCCATTCTGTTCTATGGGAGTTCCCAGTACAGAGGAGCCCTGTGTTCTCTCCATTCTCTTCTATGGGAGTTCCCAGTACAGGGGAGCGCTGTGTCCTCCATTCTATTCTATGGGAGTTCTGGGTACAAGGAAGCTATGTGTTCGGCCATACACAGAACTCCCATAGAACAGAATGGAAAGTCTTGCGCAAGTGGTACCGGGTCTCCATTTTGAGCTGGGAACATCCCTGTAAGCAAAAGGAGGCAGCATGGAGACACAAAGGCAGTCCATTGATTTACAACATGGCCCTTCGAGAGAATGGGCCCAATCCTGGTGGGTCTCAAGTTCTTTGCTGTTGGATGGCAAGAACCTGTGCAAGAGTCCTTTCTTCAGAAGAAACACATTGGTTTAATAAACAAGGTGGTGGCAAATCAGCCCCTGGGTTATGGAAAGTATGTGGAGGGAGACAAATATACTGGATTTGTTCTAGGTGGCAAAGCCTGGCGCCATAAATTAAGAACCATTTTGAGTTTCAGTTCTGTGTCAATGTCCATTTCCACCTAAATATAAAAAGAGATTTGATTTGGATAAGCCCGATAAGATTTTGATGAAAATTGCCCCCATAAAATTGACTCTAAGCCTAACCCTAAATTGGGCTCAGGATCAGGGTTTGGGTCTTTAGGTGATTTAAGGGGATTATTAATGTTTCAGTGTTACTCCAGGTCTGGGTCACTTCCGATTTCTTTTAGGTTACCCCTATTTTTTGGGAACTGAAAGTGACTTTGAACCTTTGATGTACAGTGGCCAAAATCATGTCCAACATCACTACTACTTCTCATGATATATGTGTAACCTAGGGAAGCTGGGAGTTACAATTGATAGTAGCACCACACGTGATGCCAAAATGTGAGCAACTCAAGGTAATCCCTTAAATACTCTAAAAACTACAAGGAAAAAATCTTCCCTTCTATACATTTCATAGAAACCCAAGGATGTATGAACTCTATGGGCCGTGTATAACTATGAAGTATATGGTCACTGGTGTTACCACTTAGATCAATGCTTGATGCCTGAGATGGTGAGGCTGGGCACTACTACAAATCTGTCACCTCATAAGGGTGACTGGAGGTTTGGGGTAGGCTGAGGACATAGCACCACATTTTAGAGATGGTTAATGAAGACATTGATATGCTATACATTGTGAAGGTCATGACAAGCTCTTCAGGTGCCAGCTCGCCAAACTACAGAAGAAAGCCTGAAACAGAGCAAATCCTGTAATCTCTAGTACAGTACCAGCTATACTTACCCTGTAATTGAGCCAAACTTCTACAGTACCCCCATAACACTTCTAACTTGCAACTATACAAACAGCAGTGTGGGAAAAGGGGTTTAAAGCTGAGTATTTGGAAGCGATGTGAACAAAAGTCCTGCGAGTTGTTTTTCCTTATAAGTGTGTTTCTTTTAAGTGTGGAGACTTAAGTTTGAAGATTTTGATTTGGGGATTTGTGGAGTTTAGAGGGGACAGTATTGTATCGCTTTTATTAAAAATTTGTATTCATATATCTTTTTGGTAACATCCCCATGAGTTCCAGTTTGACAAGCTGCCCAGTGCACAACCCGGGTGCAATGTATCCCATCCTTGCGCAACAGTTCGAGGGGGCATACTGCTGTGCACGATGTGTGGACACTGCACATTTAGAAGCCCGGATCCTGGATCTAAATGAGCAAGTGGTGACACTGAGATCCATTGCCAACTTGGAAGCGAGCCGGCTGCCCACTGAGCAATCACTCGCAGGTGTAGATACTGGGGAGGGTGGCAGCATGGAGGTGCAGGAACATAAGGCAGCTAGATGAGTAACAGTCGGAAAGAAGGGTAGAGGGAAGAGTGTCAGGGAGGCTAGTCCTGATCTGGTACACCCCAACAAATTTGCAAGATTTGGGGGATGAGGGGGATATCAGCTCAGAAATAGCGTTGCTGCAGCAAGACACTACCACTGGCTCCAGTTAAGATGGGAATAGGAGTGCAGGTCAGGCTAGACAGGTGCTAGTAGTTGGGGACTCCATTTATTAGGGGCACAGACAGGGCAATCTGCCACAAAGACCGGGATCGTCGAACATTTGTGTTGTTTTACCTGGGGCCCGGGTTCGACATATCGCGGAAGGGGTTTTGACAGACTGCTGGGTGGGGCTGGTGAGAATCCAGCTGTCATGGTGCACATTGGCACCAATGACAAAGTTAGAGGAAAGGGTTGGAGTGTCCTTAAAAATGTTTCGGGAAACCCTTAGGCCAAAAGCTCAAGCCAAAGGGACCCCCAAAGGGTAATATTTTCAGAAATATTACCGGGTTCCACGAGCCACACCAGAGAGGCAACAGGAGATTAGAGAGGTGAATAAGTGGCCAGGAAATTGGTGTAGGAAAGAGGGATGTGGTTTTTGGTGAAATAGGGTGACTTCTGTCTTGGCTACAGATCTATGTGGGGAGGGGCTGCACCTAAATGGGGAGGGTGCAGCTGTATTGGGGGACAAAAGGGCCAGGAAGTTGGAGGAATATTTAGACTCGGGACTGGGGGGAGGGTAACTACACATATAGCATGCAAGATAGGGAAGATCGTGTGCTGGGAATTAGGAAATTAAACAGGGGGTGGAGTGGAGGGAGGGGGTGTAGCAATAGATAAAAATATCAGGAAGAAAGGAATAAAAACTGAAAAATCTATAAATTGCATGCTGACCAATGCCAGGAGTCTGACCAACAAAATTAATGAACTAGAATTACTAATAGCTGAAGAAAAATATGACATAGTGGGGATAACGGGGACATGGCTGGACGGAGCTACGACTGGGCGGTTAATTGCAGGGTTACAGTCTATTTAGAAAGGATCGTAAAGACCGGAAAGGGGAGGTGGTTGTCTCTATGTAAAATCCTGTCTGAGGCCAAAAACTCCGGGAAGATATAAGGTTACAGGTTTAAAGAACAAGTGGAATCATTATGGGTAAATAACATGGGGGGTAACAATAACAATATAATACTAATAGGGGTCTGCTATAGGCCCCCAAATATAACAGAACCCATGGAAGATGTACTCCTCACTGGATGTCATATATCTAGATTTTTCTAAAGCATTTGATACGGTGCCACATAAAAGGTTGATAAGTAAAATGAGAATGTTTGGACTGGGAGAAAACGTGTGCAAGTGGGTAAGCAACTGGCTCAATGATAAAAAACAAAGGGTGGTGATTAACGGTACATACTCTGACTGGATTGCTGTTACTAGTGGGGTACCAGTTTAGAGAAAAGACGGCTTCGGGGGGACATAATAAATATGTTTAAATACATCAAAGGTCAATATAGAGATCTCTCCCAAGATTTATTTATACCCAGGACTGTATCTAAACAAGGGGCATCCTCTACGTCTTGAGGAACGAAAGTTTCTACATAAACACATAGAAAGGGATTCTTTACTGTAAGAGCAGTGAGACTAGGAATTCTCTGCCAGAGGGACTTTTCATGGTGAATTCATTAACAGAGTTCAAAAAGGGTTTGGATGCATTTCTGGAGCATAATAATATAACAGGTTATAGTGTCTAGGGTCATTGATCCAGGGATTTTTCTGATTGCCAGATTGGAGTCGGGAAGGAATTTTTCCCTAAAAGGAGGACAATTGGCTTCTACCTCATTGGGGTTTTTTGCCTTCCTCTGGATCAACACCTTAGCACAACAGGCTGAACTGGATGGACGTCTCGTCTTTTTTCGGCCTTACAAACAATGAAACTATGAAACCTGCAAAATAAAGTCCAAAGCATCCTACTACAGGGTCTCCAAAATAGATGGAGAAGTGGAAATATGTGTCCCCCAACAGGCACAATTACATTATCTCATTTACAGTGCAAAGTTGTACCCCCATAAATGGTTTAGCCAGTCAAATGGCAACTCTGCCAGGATCCAATACTGTCCCCCCCAATGTAGCTAGTAGGAGGCAGAGCGGTCTGCTCAGGGCAGCACTGTATTGCCCACCACTTTCCGACTTCTTCAGCTGGGCTCCCGCTGCAGTTACCACTTTAATCTCCATAGATACCACAGCTGTTATTGACTGTGGCATCTAGGGGGTTAAATTGGCCACTGCAGCAAAAGCCAGACAGTTGATAGAGAGGAGTGAGGGGGCTCCCTCTGTCACCCATGGGCACTTCTGCAACACGACTGCAGGGTACCCATGACTGCCAGGACAGCTGGAGGCACAATAATGTTCCCCAAGTCTGCCTATTAGGCTCTGCCACAGACAGTATAATACACAGCAATATAGTATTGTATTGCTATGTATTATAGAAAAGCGATCACACAGTCTAGTCCCCCAGTGGAACAAAAAAGTAAAAAGCAAACAAATTAAAATTGTTTAAATAAATAAATAAATCCCCTAATTCTCTAATATAAATAAGAAGTCCCCGACTTACAGTGTTCCAACTTACATCTGTCCCCTATTAACAAACGGAGACTTATGGGGCATGCTGGCACTTGTAGTTCCATGTTTCACAGCAGATAGTAGCCGTGGAATGACAAGTTCCAGCATGCCACAGCAGCACATGAGGTGAAATCTTCTTAACAGGGGCACAGACAAGCAGAACAAATGTAAAAACCCTTGCCTGCACTCTCCGAAACTAAAAAAGAAAAAAAAAAATTTGGGGCTGGAGTTACAGTTACTAAATATACCTGTTCCGACTTACATGAAATTCAACTTAAAGGGGTTGTCTCACTACGTGGATTCTTCTTACCTCTGTCCTGTTTTCTTGGTTTCACTTTGAATTCAGGGGCGTGTTTACTGGCTTCTACTAGGCTGCAGTAGAAGCCAGGTCTGTAGCTATAACGACCCGACCAGTGCTGGCAGCCTATCATGAGATCTAACCGGTCTGTAGCTATAGCAACCAGTGCTGGCAGCCTATCAGGAGAAATCAAACAGGTCTGTAGCTATAGCAACCAGTTCTGGCAGCCTATCAGGAGAGATCAAACAGGTCTGTAGCTATAGCAACCAGTGTTGGCAGCCTATGAGGAGAGATCAAACAGGCCTGTAGCTATAACAACCTGAGGAGCTGATGCAGCCCATACAAGAGGGGATATCTAGGAATAGGTAGGACACTGTTAATGGACACATATTACAAAGTGACTTGTTTTTGCAAGATCTTTAGCATAAAAAGCAGCGATCCTTGTAGTGAGACAACCCCTTTAAGACCAAACTTACAGTCCGCATCCCGTTCGTAACCCGGGGACTGCCTGTAGATATTTTTTGAAGCACACATAATAGCTATTGCTGCCTTCGTAATGATCCAATCTATAAACTTATCCGTACAGTGAGCACGTGAGAAATAAATACCCGCCAGCCTTATAAAAAGACTGAATAAAAAGTGATTCGAAAAAGTTAAAAACTTTTGTTTCTTTTTACAATATCGGAACATAAAACCATAACTTATTTTTAAGTGGCAACAATGATTTATGAATGAGAGGAGGAGCCTGTAAAAAGAGGCGTGGCCTGAAGAACTGGGGGTGTGGTCTGTAAACAAGGGGCGGTGGACTCAGTTTTTAGTTATGCCACTTGCTATACCGACAACAAAGCCACCATGACAGTAACAGCCATGGAACCCTCATAACAGAGCAAACTGCAACAATGTCTGAGCATTCTAGAACACCGTTCCCATAACAGATGAAGAGGAAAAAAATATGTACACCCCCCAGCCTGCGCCCAGACCTGTACTTTATGCTACAAGTGACATCCTTCTGTGATCTGAAAGATCTGTGAAATGCAGAAAACCCAGTGGAGAAGATTTCAAGCCCGAGACACTTATGTGAATATTTTGGGTTATTTTTCACATAAAGACTCTTAAATCAACAGCGACCCCGGAGAGACGCGTCAGGAGATTCTTTGTAACGCTCCCATTCATTTCTAAAGAGCTGAATCTCCAATTTTGTTTGTATCTGAGTTGATCAAACCTCTTCTAATTAATAAAGCTTTTCTATTCCCTTTATATGATTTATTCATTTTTTTTTTTTTTTTGCTTTTTTAAAATTTTTATTAATTTATTTATTTTTTTACTTTATAACAAAGAAAAGACAGAAGAGTCGCTGTGGGATCCGCACAAGGTTACCCCGCGCCTTCTTAGCCCTCCCGTCAACTGTGTAATATATTGGCAGATGTCGCCTGTCAATCAAGTCATGTAAGCGGCACAGGCTATTTGCATAGTAATCTAGGAGGATGGCGGATGGGGGGGGGAGCGCCGAGCAATGAATACAAGGATTGTTCCATCAAACACATATGTTCCTGCAGAAAAATCTGCTCAGTGATAGAGATACTCTGATTCCAATACTGAGTGGGAAACACTGTCAGCAAAGCCTAATGTACGGAAGGAGGAACAAGAGACAAATAGATATGAGAAACATAACTAAAAAAATACAGAGACAGCCAGATATGAGATAGAGATATGAAATTCAGAGGAAAAATACATAGATAATTAGACAGATTTAAGATAGAAATAAGATAGAAGATAGATATAACATAGATAGATAGATAGATAGATAGATATGAGATAGATAGATAGATAGATAGATAGATAGATAGATAGATATGAGATAGATAGATAGATAGAATTGGGGATAGAAAAGATTGATAGATAGATAGATATGAATAGATAGATAGATAGATAGATAGATAGATATGGGATAGATAGATAGATAGATAGATAGATGATATGAGATAGATAGATAGATAGATAGATAGATAGATAGATAGATATGGGTTTGATAGATAGATATATAGATAGATAGATAGATAGATAGATAGGAGATAGATAGATAGATAGATATGGGATAGATAGATAGATGGATAGATAGATAGATATGGGATAGATAGATAGATAGATAGATAGATATGGGATAGATAGATAGATAGATAGATAGATAGATAGATAGATAGATAGATAGATAGATAGATAGATATGAGATAGATAGATAGATAGATAGATATGGGATAGATAGATAGATAGATAGATAGATATGAGATAGATAGATAGATATGAGATAGATAAATAGATAGATATGAGATAGATAAAGAGATAGATATGAGATAGATGATAGATAGATAGATAGATAGATAGATAGATAGATAGATAGATAGATATGAGATAGATAGATATATATATAAAAGAAAAGGAGAAACAAAGAGGCGCACAATAGTGATGTACGTTAATATAATAAATGTGTGCAAATTTCAATCTGCTCACCTCTGGGAGTTGTGCAATATGATCCGAGGCACAACTCTCGTAAGGGTATAATCGCTCCACGTGGAGCTGGTATATTACGGCAGCCTGGCGTCCTGGAATCCCACGTGTGAAGACTCTCGTGGTAGTTATTTAGATGCAAGTAAAAAGAAAAATGGGACTGCGGCGTTTGTATATAAAATGGGTGCCAAAGATTAAGTAATACTACATATTATAATTTATTAAAAAGAGACATAAAATCTCATAGCATAAAAGAACATTGGAAGTTTAAGCCCGACGCGTTTCGCGTGGCAAATCCACGCTTCCTCAGGTGTACCATTTTTCTTTTTACTTGCATCTAGATAGATTGATAGATATGAGATAGATAGATAGATAGATAGATAGATAGATAGATAGATAGATAGATAGATATGAGATAGATAGATATGAGATAGATAGATAGATAGATAGATATATAGATAGATAGATAGATAGATAGATAGATAGATAGATATGAGATAGACAGATAGATAGATAGATAGATAGATAGATAGATAGATAGATAGATAGATATGAGATAGATAGATGTGAAGAAGGGGAAGAGGAAGGTTGTCTGGATAGGAAAGCTCTGCGGTCTCCTGCAATGTATTCTTGTCTGCAGAGCCTTCAGTTTCAGGCTCCACAAGCTCCTTTCTATTCTATAACCAGTTATACACACAGCCTGAACTGATGAAACACATGTGAGGAATGCACACTGCCCTCCTCCCCTCTGTTATCAGGCAGGAGATTGTGTGACTATGTTATATGGAGGGAACACAGGACATGAGACTGTGTTATATGGAGGGAGCACTGGATATAAGACTGCGTTATATGGTGGGAGCACATGATATAAGACTGCGTTATATGGAGGGAGCACAGGATATTAGACTGTTATATGGAGGGAACACAGGATATAAGACTGTTATATGGAGGAGCACAGGATATAAGACTGTGTTATATGAGGGGATCTATGAGTTAAACAGTCAGTAATTAGTCAGATCATTCACCTTAGAGCTGGGAGATGAGTATAGAGCCAGCAGCCCTCTCAGATAGTTGGTTTCACATTCGGTCTTAACAGCTCAGAAGGGAGTAAACACAGAGTGTGCAGGCAGGGGACATGTCCGGGCATTTCCTGTCTGGAGCGTATCCCAACAGGCTGAATGAAATGTCAGTCAGCCAATCACAGTGCAGGGTGGCGTGTCCAGGGCGGAATCCGACGGGGGCGTGTCCCAACAGGCTGAATGAAATGTCAGCCAGCCAATCACTGAAACGGGGGCGTGTCCCAACTAGCAGCTGCAAAAAATAGCTATTGATGCACAGATTAGCTCATATCTGCTATACTAATGAATGAGGGAATGAAAACCAATTACAAAAGTGCTTATTTTTACTGTCCCCATAATCTGAGGTATGATCTTTATAGCGAGAATACCCCTTAAAGCTCCTATTCAGTTATTTTTCTGAATTGCTGTTGTGTAACCATCTCACTGACTCATCACAGAGGAGCACTGAGAGCGCTGACGCCCCAAGGCCCCAATGTCCTTACTGAAGTCATTCTAAGAAATTAATATAGAAAGTCCGATAGTCTCTCAGAGAACATCATCAGTGAAGGCAATAGAGTAACAGGAGCTCCGCTGCTTGACGCTCGATCACTCATCTTACAGGCGTCCTCTATGAAGCTGAGGTTCCTGTATCTAATGGAGCATCCATGGCCAGGACTGTGTGTGATTCATCTCTATGGGGCTATGTGCAGTACATGGGGCCTTTATATAAATGACACTGCTGCTCTGCTCCTGCAATGCATTGTGTCCGGTGATTACTTGGCGGGGAAGCTTTACATTAGACAGTGTCCTATGTGGTACGTTTTACTGTGACCCCTTCTCCATAGAGTGTACAAATAAACACACCCAAGTGAAAGCGCCATATAGTGTAAAATACGGACATCATACATTGTCAAATATATTCCAAACGACTCATGGGAAAAGAGCTAAGGCTCTGTAGCACCACTGATTGGATGTAGCTTTCCTCAATTCACATCCAATTCACTGAGCCCTGCAAAGTCAGTGGGATTAGATCTAACCATATATTCATCTGCAGACAGCAGTTTTGGGGTGTTTGCCCCTCATCAGTGCAGAGCAGAATACTGACTGCCTAGCTGAGAGGTATTAAATGCAGCCCAAAAGGGGAGATGTTTCTTACTAGGGGGAGGCACTATGTGGTTTTGAGGAGACTTAGGTGCCTTCATTACTCCACCAAAATGAAATCATATTAATAAAACTTTGGGTAAAACCCAGACGCTTACGCGTTTCAGACCGCACAGACCTTGATCACAGTTGTATATGCAATAGGATACATTGCCTCAGTAATGGTCGCTGCCAGCAGTATAAGGGCTCCGTGGAGGAGGAGTGGAGCACTGATCGGCTTCCCCATGGGAAGCTCTGATGATGTAATTGTCCATATATGGTAGATGTCCCTTTTTGGATATTTACATCATCAGAGCTTCCCCTGTGGAAGCCAATCAGTGCTCCACTCCTTCTCCACGGAGCCCTTATACTGCTGGCAGCGTCTAATAATGGCTGTCCCCATTACCGAGGCAATGTATCCTATTTTATATACAGCTGTGATCAAGGTCCGTGCGGTCTGAAACGCGTAAGCGCTTGGATTTTTACCAGGCTTCATTATGTCTTTATGGACTTCTAAATATATACAATAATTGATTTTTTAATTTACCGGATTGGAGTTCCCTTTTTCTTTTTTCCGTGTGCAATTATCGCAGCAAGCCGGCAGCTGTACAGATTCTCCAATGTCAGCAGATTCTCCTGCCTCACAACTTCACAGTGCGGCTAATAACTATGGAAGCACCATTGTTTCTATTTGTTGGTATATCCTATGTATGAGCAGGCATAGGCTGGGCCATCTTTTCCATTGGGCACACTAGGCACTTGCCTGGGGGCCAGGGCCGTCTTACCCATTGGGCCAGGTAGGCACCTGCCCGGGGGCCCCATGTGAACGGGGGCCCTATGAGGGGTCAGTGCACACACAAGCTTCGCTTCAGTCACTTAAAAACAACAGAGGCTGCTGCGTCTCTGCGCCTGTCCTGCCTGCACGGCAGTAACCCATGAGCCGGCAGAGAAAGCAGAGCCGCAGCATCCCCCCCCCCTCCCGTCCGTCTCCTCCCCCGCGGGGAAGTGTAAGCTCAGTCCTCTTAAACCCTCCCCCCTTCCCCTTCAGACGTCTCCAGCTCCCCCTCCCGCTGTCTCTCAGCCCACTTCGCTGTGGCCCGCGGTCAGTGACTTCTATCAAGTGCAGCCCTCCTCTGGGTCCCGGCTCTCACATCCAGGAAGGTTTACAGGGGCTCCGTGGGGCAGGCCACGGTCAGGATGGCTGATCACTTGCTATATCCTATAAAAACACCAAGTGGTCCGCCATCCTTTTGCCCCCCCCCCCCTCCTGCTACTCATAAGTTATATACTCCTGCAGGGCCAGGGCACAGGATGGCTGACTACATGGTGTTATAGGATATAGCATGGGTCACCCCATCCAAATCCCCATTAATGCCACAGCTGCTGCAGCAATACAGCAAGGTATTGCTCTATTAACAAAATCCTAAGATTGGGCCCTTGAAAAAATAAAAAAGTAAATGACAAACTGAAAAAATCTACAAAAAAACCTCTGATCCCCAAAAAAACACTTTATTTAAGAAAGAAAATGACGTTAACCCTTAAGCATCCGGCCTGAAAAGGTCTTATGCCCACAACTACATTTTGTATTTTTGTCTCCCTGCATTTTAACAGACTAACTTTTATTTTTTTCTGTGACGCAGCTGTATGAGGAATTGTTTTTGTGGCTAAGTAGTTTGTGGGTTAATTTAGTTTGTGTTTAATATAAATTAAACTGCAAAATTTTTTTAAAAAAAAAATTTTTGCAGGATTTTTTGCATTTTTTTTAAAACAAATTTTTACACCATTCATATTTCACACTAAATAACCTTTAGATGAAATTCTACAGGTTATTACGTCGTGTGGATACCTTAACATGTGCAGGTAGTTTTTTTGTGTAATATATGCAGAATAATTTTTAATACTTTTTTTTTTCTACACTTTTTGTATTTTTTTTTATTCCCATTAAGGGATAATTATTTACACTTTTGTCTTTATTTTATTTTTTTACACCGTTTTGGCACACTCCTGTATATTCCTGTATACTCCTGTATGCAAATACATTATACTTCTGTGTACTCCTGTATACAAATACATTATATTTCTGTATGCTAATACATCACACTCCTGTATACTAATACATTACAATCTTGTATACTCCTGTATGCTAATACATTACAATCCTGTGTACTCCTGTATGCTAATACATTACAATCCTGTATACTCCTGTATGCTAATACATCACACTCCTGTATACTCCTGTATGCTAATACATTACAATCCTGTGTACTCCTGTATGCTAATACATCACACTCCTGTATACTCCTGTATACTAATACATTACAATCCTGTATACTCCTGTATGCTAATACATTACAATCCTGTGTACTCCTGTATGCTAATACATTACAAAACTGTTTTACTCCTGTAAAGCAAATTTCATTTACTTCTGTATGTAATACATTACACTCCTGTATACTCCTGTATGCCAATGCATCACACTCCTGTATACTAATACATTACACACCTGTATACTCCTGTATGCTAATACATCACATTCTTGTATACTAATACATTACAATCCTGTAAACTCCTGTATGCTAATACATTACACTCCTGTATACTCCTGTATGCCAATACATCACACTCCTGTATACTAATACATTACACACCTGTACACTCCTGTATGCCAATACATCACACTCCTGTATACTAATACATTACACACCTGTATACTTCTGTATGCTAATAATTAAAACTCCTGTTATGAATACATTACAATCCTGTATACTCCTGTATGCTAATACATTACACTCCCCTATCTCCTGTATAATAAATACATTACACTCCTATATACTCCTGTATAATAATACATTATACTCCTGTATACCAAAAACATTACACTCCTGTTTGCTAATACATTTTCACTCCTTTATACTCCTGTATGCCAATACATCACATCCTGTATACTAATACATTACACACCTGTACACTCCTGTATGCCAATACATCACACTCCTGTATACTAATACTTACACACCTGTATACTTCTGTAGCTAAATACATTACACTCTGTATATGTATTTCATTACACTCCCTCTATACTCCTGTAAATAATTCATTACACTCCTCCCATAGTCCTGTATAATAATTTCATTACACTCCTCTAAACTCCTGTATAATAATACATTACACTCCTATATACTCCTGTAATTATAATACATTATATTCCTGTATACAATACATTACACTCCTGTTGCTAATACATTACACTACTGTATACTCCTGTATGCAATTACATTACTCTCCTGTATACTAATACATTACTCTCCCTGTATAATCCTCTAAGCTAATAGATTACACTATGTGTCAGTTTAATAGGCTGTTGTTGGGGTAAAAACACGGTGTGCCCTGACAGCAGGCTTACTATACAGACAGCTCTGGGGCTACTCTAGGTCCCCAGGGCTAACTTTATTTAAATTCCCTCAGGCTCCATCATGCACTGGAGTCCCCGGTAACCCGATGGGGTCCGGGAATTCCTTCTGATTATGCTGCAGTCCCTGGGACCTCAACAATCAAAGGGTTAAATGGGGAGAATCGGAGGGTTCTCCGGGCCCTGCCATTCAAAAGATTAAAAAAAGAAAAAAAAAATAAGTGTACAAAAAAGTAGTTAAAAATTGTGCCTACATTGCATAAAAAATACAAAATAATTCAAACATCCACATGACCGAAATAACCTTTAGAATTATTATAACATTTAGTGCAAAATGTGAATGGTGTAAAAAAATTATTTTGAAAACAAATGCCAGAAAAACACTTTATTTCTGTTCATGCTGAAATTCTTTTTAAAAGAATTTTGCAAAGTTTACATGTAAACTTAAAACTACTCCCAGCAAAATACAACTCTCCCGATAATACAGGTCCTCATACAAATTTCATCATTGATTAAAAATAATGGGCCTCATTTATCAAGACGGTCTAATAGTCTATTTTTGTTGCCCTAGTAACCAATCAGAGCTCAGCTTTCATTTCCTCTACTGCCCTGAGAAACTAAAAGCTAATCTCTGATTGGTCACTATGCGCAACAGAAATAGTCGTATTGTTAGATAGTATTGATAAATGTTGGTTGGGGGCCCAGTGAACAGCTCTGCCCAGGGGCCCATAAATGTTGTTAGATCCCCTGAATAGGGCCCTAGGTTGGTCTTTGATTATGTTAAGTACCTTTGTGTTTTTTTTTTTTAGGATGTGCAAACAGTTAAAACCCATGGTGGAGAAGGGAACCAAAAGCTCCCTGCCCTGCCAATTAGTCTTGTAGGCTGCAGGCTGCAAGTTTCCAGATATACAGTAAGTGGCATGATAATACGAGTGTGCTTGGGGGTGGCAAGAGGCATGGTCAAGTGTGAAGTCATTGTATTTGGGCAGAGCCCACTGCAGTGTTATGCCCGGGGGACCATAGTTCTGTTAAGATGGCTCTGGGCGTAGGAGCTGAGCCTACACCAGACATGGCAGCATCCGGGAACGGATATTACTCTCTGTAGCATCTAGGCTAGTATGCTGCAGAGGGCACCTCCTTCCACCTCCCGATCAGCTCCCTTGCAATGCCAGAGGCATAATAATTGGAATCATACAGACTCGCAGAATAAAGATAACATCATTTATACGGCACCTCCAAAAAATGGTGCAATTGTTTTTTTGTTTTTTTCCCATTGCACCTGAAGAAGTCGCAGTCAAAGCCGCCATGTCTATGGTCAGGTTCAGGGATTTAAATTTTTGAGCATTGGATGAGATCTAGGGGCAATAGATAGAAGGGGGTTTTGCCATGAAGGAATGTCATGCCTGGTTTATCGAGCTTCAGCTTTCCGTGTGTTTTGAAGAGGGGCATGTATCATTTGCTTGAACTGCACATCATGTGATCCATCAGGCTTGACATCTCCCTGCCTTTCCCTACTGTGCTCATTATAGTCAAACAAAGTTTATGTAAATAGCTGTGAGTAGCTGAATGGCTAGCACTTCTGTCTTTTAGCATAGGTATCCTGGGTTCAAATTTATGCAGAAACCAAACATGAGGGTTTTTTCTTTCTCACTGCACATACCTGATTGAGGTTTATTTTTTCCTTTTATTTATATGCATTGCCTGACTAATGTCTAAGGAGTACAGAGGACAGGATTAGAATGAGAGCACCTGGGGTTGGACAGTCGCACAGCAGTGAGTGTGTATGATTACTGAGGGTTACAGAGGACAGGAGTAGAATGACAGCACCTGGGGTTGAACACTTGCTCAGCGGTGAGTGTGTATGATTACTAAGGAGGACAGAGAACAGGAGTAGAATGAAAGCACCTAGGGTTGAACACTTGCTCAGCGGTGAGTGTGTGCGATTACTAAGGAGTACAGAGGATAGGAGTAGAATGTCAGCACCTGGGGTTGAACACTCGCTCAGCAGTGAGTGTGTGTGATTACTAAGGAGTACAGAGGATAGGAGTAGAATGACTGCACCTTGGATTGAACACTCGCTCAGCAGTGAGTATATGTGATTACTAAGCAGTACAGAGGACAGTCGTAGAAAGACTGCACCTGGGGTTGAACACTCGCTCAGCAGTGAGTGTGTGTGATTACTAAGCAGGGAAGAGACTAACAGTAGCTGCCTGAGAGGAGAGGTGATTTCTGAGCATGTGCAGCCAGGATTGAGGAGCTCTCATCACTGGTCGTATCCCCTGGAGATGAGCTGTACACTATGGATCACTAAGGGGGCAACTAAAGCAAAAATGGTGCAGAATTTGTAATAATGATGAATGGTGAAAATGTTTATTATTTAATTTGCAAGCTTCCCACATAAATTTACTTCGTGGTAAAAGCCCTTCAAAAGTTAAAATACCCCCTTTTGCCATTTTACAAATAACAAAAAAACATAATAAAAAAAGTTTCACATAATTGGTATCTTTGCGTCCGCTAAAGTCCAATCTATTAGACTATAACATCATTTATCCCACACAGTGAACACCTTAGAAAAAATAGAAAAATTTCCAAATGCCAAAACTGTCACATCTCTCCCAAAATAGTACCAATAAACAGTACGTTTCAGGCCACAAAAAATGTACTCCCGCTCAGGTCCACACATTGAAAAACATAAAATGGCGCTACAACACAAAACCCTACATGTTTGGTATTGCCAGAATTGTATCAACTTGCAGAATACAGAGAACACATCATTTATACTGAAGAGTGAATGTCAGAAAAATAAAACCCTCTAAAACATGATGCATGTAAGTTTTTTTCACATTTCGCCCCCCCCTTAGAATTTTTGTTGCCGTTTCCCAGTATATTCAATGGTATGATCAATAACACCATTAGAAAGTGCATTTCAGCTTGCAAAATAAAAGCTCTTAATTATTAAAGAATGCAAAACAATGGTAAAACAAAGGTAACTAACTACATAACAAAAAGTATGCTTATTAAAGGTAACCAATTATATTGTATTATGATTAAACAAACAAATAGTATTGCATATTGTACTACAAACAAAACAATCCACCCATTGAAAAACCACACATCTATACTTCTCATAATAACTAACACATCGATAAAAAATAGCCTTTAATATTTATAATTAAAAAGATAAAGATCTAAGTCATCCCTACTAATCCTTAGACCCACCTATCTAAAACCTAACCTACCCAGGAAAATATATTGGGGTAATCGCCCCAATAAGGGCGTCCCCACCAGGAACCTATCCCTCACTATCTATTCCCTAGTGTACCCTATTCTATTAATAACCAATTGAGGAAAAATCCTTCACATAAGATACATTGAATACAAATATCAACAATAGAAGGGATGGTTCAACTCCGCAAGGGTTAATCTATTAGAATCCAATTTCACCTACAGAGAATAAATTTGCCTATAATGCAATTCAAAAATACAAAAAATA
>JAODAL010031978.1:0-47662 GCA_025379985.1 Phyllomedusa bahiana | reverse complement strand
GGGCCGCTCCAGGAATTTTTGTCCCTCTCCCTTGCAGGTAAAGACCCTGCCCCTCTCTGTTTTAAATTTAATGTTTTTTTTAAAAATGTACAGCCCACTGTTTGATGAAGTTTCTGTATATGATAAATGCACCCCTGTATTTAAACCCCAAAAAAATAAAACCCAAAAGAAGCTTGGGCCCCCTTTGGATATAAATTGCGCTCCACAAAGGGGGGCAGGAAAATTGGGACTTGTATGTCCCTTTTAAAAATTCTGTGTTTTTTAAATTTTTTATAAAAGCCCAAACAGGTTTAAATTTAAACCCTTTTGGGATATAAATTATGTTTCAAAATTTCTTCGGTGGCGGTAAAAAACAATTTTTTTCTTTTACTGATTAAAAACGGGCAGAAAAACGTTTAAAATTAAAACCCGGATGAAAATTCTCGGAAAAAACAATTGAGAAACCCAACAAACTACGGTTTTGGGTAGCGTGTTAAAATTGCGTTTTTTTACGCTAAAACAAAAGAAAAAAAAATTTGAAATTTAACCTTGCTTGTGAATTAGGCTACAGGGAATTGTAATTTTTGGCGGTGAAAAAACGGTTTATTTTTGTCACCACAGCAAAAAAACAAGGTTTAATTAACCCTGGATATAAATTGGAAAAAAGGAATTGAGGGAGCCCAAAAAACCCCTTTGTAGCGGTGTTAAAAATTGCGGGGTTTTTCGGGGGGGGGGCTTAACCCAAAAAGGGAAAAAAAAATTTTTAATTACCCTTCGCTTGTGATTAGGCTACGGGAAAAATTTGTTTTTTTTTGGCGGTAAAAAAGGGAGGGTTTTTTGGGAGTCACCACACAGAAAAAAAACGTTAATTCCCCCCTGGTAAAAATTTGGAAAAAGGGAATTTGGCACCCAAAAAAATAAAGTGGTATTTGTATTTTTAAAAAACGCTGTTTCTTTAAATGTTCCCAAAAGGAACTGGCTTAGATCCCCTTGGATATTAATTTTGCTGGGGAGCTGAAAAGCATTAAAATTTTTATGAGCGCAGGGAGCACATGGATTCAGATCCAATCCCCAAAAAAAAATACAAAATTTGTACTTTAAAGAGAAGCGTCTCTGAGAAAAGTGGGGACCCCCCACAAAATCGCTGTAAAAAACCCGGGTTTTCAGAAATAAAATTTCACCCCGCGGCACCCTTTTACTGATAGTAAGGGGAGAGCGGTATGAGTTCCCAGCTTTTGCCCCCGGAAAACTTTTTAGTGGGGTTTGACGTCCAGAATCCTGACGGTCTTTTTTTTGGGCCCTTCATTTGAAACATGTCATGGGGCTATCCCCCTTCTTCCCCCCCAGAGGGGCTTTGCCCATTTTAACGCCATGGGCTCGCGCCTTTTTTTTCAAAAAAAACCCCTTCTTTAAACCCGAAGTCCCCCAAACTTCGATTTCGTTCAGAACCGAATTTTTCTGAAATTTTTAAACAAAACCACTTCTTTTAAAAATCAATTCGCCCAGTTTAAATTTTTTTTTTTTTTAAAAAAAGGTTTTTTATTTTTTAAAAACTAATTAAACTTAAAAAACCCCTATTAAAATTTTTTTCTTTGGAAAATTTTATTTAAAACCCCAAACAAAAAATTTTTTTTGTAAATTTTCCCCACACGAAAATTTTCTGAAAAAAGGAAATGCCCAAAAAAATTGGCGGAAGGCTTTTCCCCAAAACCATATTTTTGGGGCCCAATGAAAAAAATTATGGAACCCTGGGGCGCCCAAAAAGCCGTAACCCGTTGGACCATGAGGGGTGTTTGTTTTAAAAGAGGGGGGGGGTTTGGGGAAGGGTTTTTAACCAGTTCTAGTATTTTTTGGGGGCTTTGCTTTGGGGACAGGGACCCATAAATAAATCTGTTTTTAAAAGGGGAAAAATATGCTCCCTCCCTTGTACGCTGCCATGTGCCCAAACAGCAGTTTATACCCACAAGTAAGGTATTGCCGGACTTGGAAAAAAAATTGTAATAAATTTTGGGGTGCTTTTTTTTCCAGGATTCCTTGTAAAAATGAAACATGTTAAGCTAAAATTGCAAATTGTTGGAGAAAAATATTTTTTTTCATTTATTTCATTTCATGCTATAAAAATCAGTGAAACACCTGTGGGGTCGATATACTCAATCCAACCCTGGTTATATTCCTTCGTTGATGTAGTTTCCAATATGGGGTCTTTTTAGGACTGTTTAATACACCTTAGGGTGTCCACAAACCTGTAATGACACCACAAAATCTAGTAAATGCTCCTCCTATTCTGAGGCTTGTAGGTAAGTCAAGTAACATGTTAGGGTGACTTATGAGATGTCCCTAAAACAGCAGAATCAGAGGAATTAATGTTGAGTTGTGTTTCTTTGTTATCATCTACTGCATACCAGTGAATAATAGATACAAATTGAAAATGTGAAAAAGTGAAATTTTGAAATGTCACCTCCACTTTATTTTAATTTCTGTGAAACACCCAAAGGGTTAGCAAACTTCCTAAATGCTGTTTTGAATATTTGAAAGGGTGAAGTTTCAGAGTCATTTATGGGGGTGTCTAACAGACCACGTCAGAAAAGAACTGGTCCCTATAAAAATCTGTGTTGCAAATTTTCTTGAAAATGTGAAAAATTGTTACAAAATTTCTAAGCCCCTTACTGTTGTAAAAAAAAAAAAAAAGACATTTAAAAATGATGTCATCATAAAGTAGACATATAATAGATGCTAATTATAAACAATTTTGTGTGGAATAACTATCTGTCTTAGAAATTTTTTGAACTTACTAACTTTTGAAATTGGTAACTTTTCAAAATTTTCAAAACATTTTGTTATTTTTCCCAAATATACAAAGATTGTATGGACAAAAAATGATTACTGACCTAAAGCACAATGGGCCACATGTATGAAACTGTTTAGGTCTAAAACTCACTCTTTTGCCCATAGTAACCTATGGGCAATAAAGTGAATTAGACCTAAACAGGTTCATACATGTGGCCCAATGTGTCATAAGAATTAAAAAATGTCTATATAAATTGAGATATATCACATTTGAAAAATGAGGCTGCGTCTTTTGGTCCAAAGCTGGCTGCAGTGTGAAGGAATTAAGGCTTTACTTTCACTCAAGGGGTCAGACCTGACAAAACCAAAAGATGCCTTACTTATTTTCACCATTGGCGCCTCTGCCAGTTTGTTTTGGCCCACACTAATCTTTGCTTCTAGGTATCTGCTCTTAACAGAGAAAGGTTAGGAATATCCACTGAGCTGATCACTGGCCATATAACTAACCCACCTGAGTTAATGAACAGTTTTTACAACCATTTCCTGGTTTGAGACCAGAAAGGAGTGATCAACAGGAACCTGGTGGAATAGCGATAGTAAGAGATCAGGGATGTAAGTAAAGTGTGTTTAAGTCTGAAGCTTTTAAACAACTCTTTTAACAATTCCACCACCATATCCTTGCTTAGGGTTAGGTAAATATGGTAGAATTCAGCACACATGAAAAAAGAGTATTTTCAACAGAAAACTTGCAACATGGCGAAATGGTACAATATCGACCAAAAGAATGTAAATGTAGATTCACATGCAGAAAAAATTAATGCACAAATTTTGTGGCTAACAAACCTTTCCATTCATCTGAATGGGTTTGTTTTGGTGACAAGCACATAGATTTCTAAAATTTCCATTCATAAGAATTTGAGAGTCACAAGAATTTGTAAAACCCAAAGAAAAAACAAAGCAATGCACAATGTTCCTCAAAGCTAGTCAATATAAACACTAAACATGATAAAATGTTTCTTCTTCAAGATAATACATTCATTTGTGCTTTTTACTTATATTTTATGCACATTATAATTTCTTATAAAAGTAAATTGTGTTTATCTACTTGTTGATTTGCTGCAATTTTTGAGTTTCATGATGATTAAAAATCTGTATGTTTTAAAATGCCATACACAGAATTCATATTTACACTTTAGTGGTACTTAAAATCCCCTAGAATGTTGTAAATATCTAAAACTATTTACTTACAAAAAATACTCAGGCTATTGTGAAAATGTATTGCTTAAAGCCTTCCAGTATGCATTATTTATAATGTTATTAATATTGCAGTAGTCTAGCAGCGAGCAACCTTTCATTTAATTTTATTGTCAGCTAAAAGAAGTTGTCAGCGGCAGAACTATTTATTATTTTAAATTGCTAAATGCATCGCTAAGATTTCGAAGTGGCTTGTCTTGTTCAAAGTGCAAACTTAAAGAATCTAAATATATATATATATATATATATATATATATAAGTATATATTATATAAATATATATTGGTATTTATAATATACTTAAGTTTAAGTATGTATATATGCTCAGTTAATACTTATATATTGCCCCATTTAATACATAGGTATGATATAATTTTTAAATTCATTGTGCACATTCTTAATGTGTTATTGCCGTAGGGCATTTTGAATTGTACCAAGCAGCAGTAACTACAATAATTTGATTTCTTGTCTTACAGGCTTTGGCAATGGGAATGATGACGGAATATTACCATTATATTTTTACAACTCTGGTAAGTAAAACTTACACACAAAGCACCACATGTATGAAAACTGTCTAGGTCTAAAACTCACTCTGTTGCCCATAGCAACCAATCAGAGTGCCCCACTAATTTCATATAGTTCTCTGGAAAAATGAGAGGGGCGCTCTGATTGGTTGCTATGGGCAACAAAGTGAGTTTTAGACCTAAACAGTTTTCATACATGTGGCCCACAGTCTGTGGGAATACCTACACAACATTTCTGTGTAATGCATTTAATGGAGAGCTGATAATATTGTGTGATCTAATAAATCTAATTTGCTACTACCAAAGGAATGCCATGGTTTTTCTAAATATTGGACTATAGCCTTTGACGTTCCACTGAGCACCCGAAATAACCTCTACGGTGTACGGCACCACTCTATCTTCAACATAATCTGAAGATAGTTATACATATCGATCTGCCATAACATTAAACATTTGTCCATGCCTTGACTAGTAAGAGCTATTTTGGTGACAATAGGGGAACTATACGTTATTAAGCAAGTGGATTTAATATTATGGCTAATCGGTATTTACCAAAAATAAACTGTTGCCTATAGAAAATAATTCACTTTCACGGCTTAATCTGCTTTGGAAAAAATAAGGTTCACTGCACTTAGTTGCTGTGAGCATTAAAGCGAGTTTTTCTGTTAGACACTTAAAAAATGGTGGCACTATGTGTCTCAAGTAGTTTCCTACAATCACATGCTATGGGAACAATCTTAAATGACACTTATTTTTCCATTGTCACCAGCATCATCAGACTTTGTAAATTTTAACAAATTTCCCTTATTTATTTTAAAAGTACACGAAAATCAATAGATGAGGTTAATTTATCAAGTAAAGATGCAGTTTTACTATAGCAAATGGTTTAGAATTTGGGCATAAATTTTGCCAAAAGCTAGTATGCATTGTGGGACATGTATGAAAAATGTTTAGGTCTAAGACTTTCTTTGTTGCCCATAACAGCCATTTAGAGCTCCCCTTCTATTTTTTCAGAGAACTTTATGAAATGAAATGGGAGCTCTGATTGGTTGCTATGGGCAACAATGAAAGTCTTAGACCTCTACAGTTTTCGTACATGTGGCCCATAGTGTATCAGATTTGTTGAATAGTTTAGAAATGTTTGTCCCCCACTAGACAATTTTTAAATGTGTCTAGAAAAAGAAAATGGCTAATTGGTATCTTTAAATGCACCAGAATAATTAAAGGTATTTTCCACAAAAAATATAAAGAGGAGAACAATGTCTAATATATCTATACAAATTTGCAAAATCTATCACACAGTGTTATATACATGTCTCCTCATCTTCTATGCTTTCATAGTTCTCGACAGTAGTGACAAAACTCAATTTTTTTTCCACTTTTTTGACATCTAGTTTTTTACCTACAGATAGATTGATTTTTTCCTGATTGCTTTGCAGCTATCATAGTGACAACTGGATTTTATATCATGATTGTTATGCTTAAATTAACAGTAATAAAAAATTTCAGTTTCAATATATACTTAAAGTACAGTACTTTGAGGTGATTATTAAAACATTACATTAACCCTGTAAGAATTACAGCTAATATCTACATAGTTCCTGTCAGGATACTTTCGTCTGGGCAGTCTTCCACCTGTTTAGCACAACGACCTGCGAGGGTTAATAAGTCTAGCCTGGGACCACACTCTGGGAGAGGTGCTGCTCCTGAGCCAGGAGTGACAGCTCTGCAGCCTCTCCCAAGTGAGAGTGTGTCCCTCAGGACCAATCGGAGGGCCCAGATGCCACACCAATCAGCTGCGGGGGCGGTGTCCAGGCAGACCTCTTAAACCTCCTCATTCTTTCCAGGCCTTGCCTGACAAAGGTGTTCCCTTGCTGTTTCCTGTCTTTCCTGTTTGTTGTTGTTCTCCTGGATTTCTGACCTTGGCCCGTTTCTTGAGGTCGCTTGTTGCCTCTGATTTTGTACTGCGCTCCTGACCGTGTTTGGACCCCTGCTTGTTTCTGATGATTCTTTTGGCTTACGTTTCTTGGCATATACGTTCCCTATACGTTTACCGACCCGGACTGTTTGACCTTGAGTTTCCCTGACGGCCCTGCACTTAGCAGCGTAGGGGCTGTTGTCCAGTTGGGGTCTGCCACCTAGGGCAGCACTCCAAGTAGGTAGAGACAGTGGCCAGCTGGCAGTCAGGGTCCACTGCACCTCCTCTAACGTGACAGTTCCTTCATTTTTACAGACTGAAAAATTAAAGAACACATGACATTTTATGGTTGGGTGTGGCCTGTTTTATGACAAACTGAGGAAATGAAAAGTCTGCGGTTGATTTTCAAGTGATGGAGATAGCTGTCTGTTTGGAGGAGGCTATTAGGTTGAAAAGAAGCATAACACATCTCTCAGAGATAGAAGGAAGTTTACAAGATTTTCAAAAGAAAAAAGCACAGGTCAGGTCAGGAACACCAAAATGTTTGGAGAACCGTTAAAAATAACTAACCTGGATGATTGCAATATTCTTCATTTGGTTAGGAAAAAGTCCTTTAAAACAAATAAAAGGCACAATTATTATTAAGACTGTCGCAGTCTATAATCAACATATGCCTGAATGTAAATGCAGAAGGTTAGTGTCAGAATGCAAACCATTGTTAACATTTAACAACAGGGCCAGAGTAAACTTTGGCAAAAAATCTAAGAAAGGGGGAATATCTCTCCTTGGGGAGAGCACCATATAGATTTGTGGGGATTTGAAATTGCCTTTTTGCATCCCAATAGGCATTTGCATATAACAAAGCATTATGGGAAAAGAGCTGAAAGCTCAAGCGTCCTCTATTGGATGTAACAAATCCTCAATTTGTTTGTGATTCGCTGAGTCTTTAGAAAGCAAAAAGGATTTTAGCCAAGCCAGGGTTATTCATCTACAGACAACTGTTTTGGCATTTAAAATACAAAAAAGCCACCTAGTTCTGAAACAAGATGATTTTGACAGATAATACCAAGATTAATTTGGAATGATGGGAAGAGAACAGGAAGGAGTGATGAACCAAAGCATATTACATCATCTGTATTAATGAGTACCTTTCTTTAAAATGCTTTAAAAATAGCTGGAAGTCTACACTTCCAACACAGTAACTACATTTCAAAGTATGTTATACAGTATGCTCTTTCTTCTGAGCACCTTTAGAATCTGATATATCAATTGAAGAATGCATGTGTTATTAAATTTTTCAATTTAATATGTTTTATAAATTCAATTTGTTTTCCTTCAGGACCTATTTGCGCCGGATGTTGAGCCAGATCGGTATAGTGGTGTTAATATGACGGGATTTCGAATATTGAATATAGAAAACAGCCAAGTACTTTCTATCATTGAAACATGGTCTATGGAAAGATTGCAAGCACCGCCTAAACCAGAGTCTGGTTTACTGGATGGGTTTATGACGGTAAGGTACCTGAATTTATAAAAACTAAAATATTTAGCTCTTATAGTTAAAACATGTCTTTTTTTCTATACTCATCAAATACAAATATATATCAAACATATACAATATGTCTATAAAATAATATTATAAACCATGATGCACTTCATACACATGCATGTGTCAAAATGTGATGCAGCACTATCTCCTCATTTAGTAATTTCTTCCTCTTACTATCGATACTGACAGCAGTCAATAGCAATCAATATAGATCCCTTCCAACAGTAAACATTACATTGATCCCCATATCTGTACCATACTTAACCCTCAGTTTTTAAAGGGCACCCATTTCCCATAGATGTCTCATGAAGGCCTTTCTTGTTCCCTGGAAATAAGAGCAACATTCCCCTTTTTCCTGGTAATCATAACAGAGCCTCCCTCCTTTCTCCAATAGTGATATAAGGACTACCCCAATAGCAGTGACCCATTCAAGTACATTCCACATCAGGTCCCTACCCATTCACTAGAATTTACAGTGTTTTCTCCTTCTTTCAGTAATAACAGAAGTTCCCCTACCGTCTAAGTCATGGCAGGCCTCTCAGTATTCACAGCCAGTTGTTCAAGAAGATCCTTAATTCTAATGCGTGTGAATAAAATTTTCGTAACCCTAGATATTTTTTCACACTGCAGTAAAATATTATCCGGTAATAATGAATATGCACTTTGGGGGATGTATATTAAAACTGGCGCAGACAAGACAGTTGTACTTCTTAGTAGGTGTAGCATTTATCAGTATGTATGAAAGTGTTGCACAGGGGTTCATTAATGTGACATTTCATAAGTGCCATGGTCTGTGCAGCAGAAATGTGTATAAAGACTCAGCAGAATTCCTGACATACAGCTGGGGTCATGCTAAACAAACTCTTATTTCCAATAGGCAAAAAAAGACCAATTCTTTTCCAACTAATACCACTAATAAAAATGAACTTATGTTAATTATAAAACTATATAAAATTATGTAATATAAAATTAAAATAAAATCAAATATAACATTAATATCAAATGAAATAATCTAAAATTAATATCAAATTATAAAATTTTAAATTATAAAACAAATACAGCATCTACCATAAATCCCATTGTCAATCAGATAGTCACAAATTTATCGCAGTAGTATCAGTGATTACAAAGACATCACAGCAGGATAGAAATAAAATAAAAGTTGTTAGAATAGTATTTTAGTTAACATAATCGTAGTGATCTTGCTTGACAAACCTCAGACCCAGTGAGACCTTAGGAGGTGATTACTGTCATATCTAGAATATAGTCTGAGAGCAGAAAATAAAATTAAAACAGTGATCAATATCTCATTGAAATTCATTTAATTTAATACAGGTGAAGCAAAATATCAATAAAGTAACTAAAAAAAGTTGATAAAAAATGTCAACCGCATGCAAAATCCTGACCTGCTGACCCATTGAAATACATTTTGATGAATGAAAATTAACTTACATCGAAAAGTAATGAAAAATATAATGCTTTATAAGATTTAGAAAAATTGAAAAAATATTAAACTTTTATTCTTCACATAGTTAATTTTAATTGGAAATACAAATAAATGAACAGCATTAGTCTCTATATAGCAGAATAGAAAAAAAACTATTTTTAACTATGAGTGAGTCTTATAGCTCTTTAATTCTTGTACAAATTTATGATACATCAATAGCTCATCACCTGTAAAATCCTAATTGGAAAACCCGATTTCTGTTACAGATCTAAAATACTCAATACATTTGCCATGAAATGCATATCTGCACCTATTCACACAAGCCTATGCAGACTGTACCAGACATACAAAAATGGATATAACAAAGTTTAACTTGATAGTGACATCTTATTGCACTGTGTTATCTGTTCTTAGATCACAACATAAGCTGTTGAAAAGCATTGAAAAAGTTAAGATAATTTTCTGTGCTGTGATACTATAGTCTGCTATCTGTAAAGTTTATCTTTGTTACATCTGAACATAGAGTCTCATATGTATACACATGTACCGCCTCTCCTGGAAAGATGGGGGTTCTTATTTTATTTCATTTTCCAGTCAATAAATGCAAACATGTGGCTTACTTGAAATGACTGTGCCTCTATGAGTTAAAACGTTAGCATGTGCATACAGCAAAAACCTCCTTCGACACAAAAACTAAAATATCTTGTCCTAATCCCCTTGGAGTTCTTTTAAGCATGTTCCCTTTGAAACATTATGCAACCTTCTAATATGCTTTGAATTTTAATTCCCTTCTATTTCTATGCTTTTTGCTCACTGTTAATAAATGGAACACTACTTTTTACATTATGAAAATGAAAACCTTTACCAAGTTCTACTTTCATACAGTTTGTCTTTTTCTACAATGTAATGCTGTAGACAATACTAAGATAAAAAAAAGCCTAATGGGGATATGAATTAACCTGGTGCACACTCGTACGTTCTACCTCTGCTTTTAGTAGTGTATGATCCGGCAGTATTTATGAAAGTGTCTCAAAGCATTTTATAAATGTGTCCCATTCTAAGCAAAAAGTAATTTCACCCATGCCACAATGTAAACTGGTATGGATTTGTTTGAGAGTTTTGTGCCAAACTTTGACATATTTTTGATGCATTGTAAGAATTTGTCGAAACACGCCCCCACATCTTTGGTGAATTCAGAAGTGTTGTGTCTGGTACATGATTGCGGCAAGTTTGGCATACAATGGTTCATACATTTACAGAACATGGCTATGACATTTTATTTGGCTCAAAGTCCACCAAAAAATGGTAATGTATGCACAATCATTTTTTTTTATTGAATACTTATTTTTATTTTATTATTTATTTTTAACACTTATTTATGTTTTTTTTTAAATCCCATTAAGGGATAACTATTTTTACACTTTATTTTACACATACTGGGCATCATGTATGAAAACTGTCGAGATCTAAGACTTTCTTTATTGCCCAAAGCAACCAATCAGAGCTCTCCTTTCATTGCATATAGCGCTCTGAAAAAGTGCAACAAAGAAAGTCTTAGACCTAGACAGTTTTCATACATGTCCTCCATAATGTATTACCATACTTCTGACAGCAGGCTTAAAGGAGTTGTCTCCCTTCAGAGTTTCAGAGAATGCATGAATGAAATACTCTGTCACTTCCTGGTTCAGACTGACTCATTTGCATAAGCTCCATGCTTGTACAGCTCCGTGCTTTCAGATGCTAATTAGATCAGATTAGCTCCTCAAACTACTAACTTCTTATCTGATCCCTCAAACAAAAGCCCTAATTACAGTGCTGTTTATTTTCTCATAAATCAAGCTTTTTACTGCTGAGCAGCACAGGACACTGCCAAGACCTGTGTGATGACATCACTCACTGTTATCTCATTGAACAAACAGCAGGGGGAGAATTGTTTACAGGTCGGTTACTGAGGGAACTGAAATATCCAGGGAGGTCATAAATTCACTTGTATCTCCTTAGGGAAAACAGAGGAACAAAGCAATATATTTGGAAAATGTCTTTATTTTGTGTTCCCTACAATTTGAAAGCTATTCTTTGTAGCGAGACAACCCCTTTAATGCACAGACAGCCCTGGGGCTATTCTAGTTCCACAGGGCTAACTGTAATGGAATTCCCCAACCTCCATTGAGCAATACCGTGGTCTTGGACTGTGGCAATAGTTAAATGGTTGAGATTGGAGGAAGCCTCCAGTCACTGCTTTGCTCTGAAACTGGTCTAGGAATGTAGTTGTTAACTACAGCTCCATTCTTGGTACAGCTGTGGTGCTTAGAGCAGTAAACCCTGCTCTGAGAAAATGACCTCTTTTGGCATGGCTGCCAACAGAGAACCTGTCATAAAAAGACAATGGGCAGTAATTAAGCGGTTAAGCCACATTACAGGGACAGGAATAGGCATTTTGGTGTCTTATAAGTGTGTTATCCCAATACCCTCTCTACTGTTGCTGAGTGAAATGGTTGTTGTAAGGCAGTAGGTCTGATACACTGGGGTCTCATTTATGAAAACTGTCTAAGCGTAAGACTGTCCTTGTTGCCCACAACAACCAATCAGAGCTCAGCTTTACATTTTTCCAGAGCAGTAAAAGAAATGCAAGCTGAGCTCTGATCGGTTTCTATGGGTAACAAAGACAATTTTACACTTAGAAAATTTTCATAAATGAAGCCCAGTGTCTCGATTCCTTTTGTATACTGTGAGTTAGAAAATGTATAATGCATTAATTGCTCTGTTCTTACATTGAGGACTAACTAATGTGCAATGTGCCTTGTACTTTGCTGCCATGTACTGGCTAATGCATGCGTATGATTGTATGGGTATTCACATACCTCCTAAGTGTCCCTATTTTTGAGGGCCAGTCCCTATTTTTAACCCATGTCCCTCTTTTTCATTTGGGAAATAGATTTTAATCAATAAACTGGCTGTCTTGCTTTAAAAAGAAGATGATTGCTTCCTCGTTATATTAAATAACAACACACTTACTATTTCATAATTTAATACAATGCAATCCTGAAAATGTGTCCCTTTTTGGCTAAGAACTTGTGTTTGGGAGTGGTTAGAGGTGTGTCTTGGTGTGATGTCATGTTTTGGAGCATGGTTAGAGGTGTGGCCTGATGTGTACCTCTTTGCAATTTCTAAAAGTTGGGAGGTATGGGTATTCACAATCACTATCAATTGCTTCTGTTACCAGAACCATGTGGGAGGAGTCCTCCAGCTCTGCCTCCACACAACACAGGACTTTAACAAACTAGTTTAGTCCAGTCCTGGCCTAGTCAGCGGAGAGGAGGGTGGTTCATACAGATGCTCCTCTTAAACTAGCACGAATCAAGTAAACTCTGGCTCAGATCTAGTCATAGTCACACCAGTGCAAGAAGGTTAGGAGGTGTTTCTTTCCTTCCCTACAAGCAAATCCTGCTGCTGCCATAGGGATAAATTTATCCTGCCTGGGTTGAAAGCTACTCCAGAATCTATCCAGTCCACAATGAGGGGACACCGTTTTCCATACAGTTGCTTCCACAGCGCTTAAAGTTACTTCGCTAAACAAGCTCCTGTTTTACTGAAAAGGCACAGCAGGGAGTGACATCACTATGGTTGGACATGGCATCTGTATTAATGAGAGCAGAGAAAGAAGGTTGGTAACCTAGGAAAGCTTGGAAACAAGTAGGAAATAAAATCAACTATATTTCCTAAGCAAAGTAAAATCAGAATAACAATGTACTGTATTTGGTAGTTCACAAGTATATCTGGTTGTTTTCAGTGACACTAACACCAAAGGCACCCCAACACCTGCACCCAGATGTCATCCTTGTATAAGTCCTCCGGGGGTCATACACTGTCTCCGTAAGTGCAACCCCTCTATTGACAACTGTTTTGGATACAAGGGAAGTTTTCAGTGGTCCAGAACTCCACTCTAACTACTGTGACAAAACTATCCGCTGACTATGGAATTATAAGTACCAGCTGGCCCCTCTGCAACATCTGGTACCTTTCCCATGACATAAGGATAAGGGAAATTATGAGTGGGTTATTGAGCACATTTCTGAGTCAAATACCTTACATTCAGTAGTTTAATTAATTGTCCGATGTACCATTCACTTCTCAACAATTATTTGGCATGAACTAGGAATCCACAAATTCTGTTTTACAGAAATGAGACAGACAAAAATTAGACAAAACACTAAAATAGACAGTGAATTTATGAATTATTTCAAAGTTGATTTCTGCTATATGCAATAAATACGATAATCAAAGGCTTTTAGCATACATGTTTTGAGCAAAACTGTGAGAGCCTGTCCAAAAACGAGATAGTGTCCTTAGTTCAGATGGGGACCTGCTCTTAACCTCACCTCCTTCAGTGCTTTTCCAGGTCTCTATACCTTTTAGGTACGAAGGTGCCAGCTATACTCTGTTTTGATTAAAAATGATGATGGAGAGAGTTGGAGCAATTTCGGGGTAATTTTGACAAAATTACCCTGAAGTTGCTCTCATAGAGAACTATGGATTACACCTCCTCTTCCTGCTCGTACAATACGATTGTATTGTACGCGCGGGGAGATAAGTGACATGCCAATTACTTGCGGTAAATACGCGCAGCGAGTAATGAATGGCAATGGGTCCAACGGGCTATCGCCCCCCTCCCACGCCGCAGTAGTACACACGTATCAGCGTGAGCTCCCGAAAGACACGTTGTACTGCGACGCATATTGTACTCGCTGCAGTACATCGTGTGAACCAAAGTTGAGGTAGCCATTAATCTAAGCATCCCATTGGAAAAAAAAGTCAATAATGCAAAATAAATGATGCACGTGCAAGCTGACATAACTGCAATGTACATGCAAACACACACAGACAGCAGCTCTCTGCAAATGCTAAGAGATAAACACTGAATATATTAATCATTTCGAAGTACATTTCTGCAACATGACCTAAACCTAAATATCTGAAACACTAAAACAGAGCAAAGAGTGGGGAAGTAAGTACGACTTTTTTTTTTTTTTTTTTGTAGTGGTAGAACCACCATTTTATTTTAAATTATCAAAATTGGAAAACACTTTGAGACAAGACCACAGAATTAAAACTCCTTTATAAATATAAAACCCTGAATAAATACGTATCTACCTTAGATCAGACCCCACTACATGAATACCAAAAGTAAATACAGAACATTGAATAAATAGAGACCCCCAGACACCAAAATAAATACTGAAACCAAAAATAACTCTATATTCTAGAGGCGGAGCCTTAAAGGGTTTTCAAGCTCCAAAGATCATATCTCTAATGATGCGGACAGTAAAAATAAGCACTTTTGTAATTAAATAAATTAGTATAGTAGATCTGAGCTAATCTGTGCATCTAGAGCTATTTCTGCAGCAGCTGGATGGGACACACACCCGTTTCTGTGATTGACTGACTGATATGTCATTCAACCTGTTTGGACACGCCCAGGGATGGGAAACGCCCGTGCTGTGATTGGCTGCCTGCACTCTGCGCTTACCCCTTTTAGCTGTGAGAAACGAGCTACATGAGATGGCGATGTGTATAATGAAGGCTGTCTGAGCTCCTGTGATGGCTCTCCACTGAAAGTTCTATGTAAAGGATCTGGGCAATTACTGACTATCTAGCTGCTAGATTCACTCTCCCCCATATAATACAGCCTTATACAGTCTACCTTATGTCTGATAACAAAGGGGGGGAGGGATGGGGCAGAGAGCTTTTCTCACACTTGTTTCAACAGTTCAGGCTGTGTGTATAACTGCTTACACAAGTTCAGGTGTTCTGGTTACAAGGAGCTTTTGCAGCCTGGAGCTGAGAGCTCTGCAGCCATGAGAAACATAGCAGGAGCTGACGTCCTCTCCCTTCCTCTACACACACAGAATGATGATGTCACAACTCTTCAGTGAGAGGAGACATACCTCCTTGTAGGAGAGACTCGCCCCTGGATATGAAACTGAAACAAATAGAATCAGCTCAAGTCTATGAAAACTTCAAACGATAAAACCCATTAAATAGATACAGACCCCAGACCCACAAAACAAAGCTAACACAAACTTTTTCCTACTTTTGGTAGCTGCTCCACTCTCTGGCTTTGGGAACTGCACACCAATGGTTAGCTTACCCTATTTATCTATCATTCTACAATGGCAAATGTTGTACACATGGGGCTTTATTAGTGCAGCTTCTTTAAAAGCTATCACAAACATTTGTGCCATAGGAAGCTTTGCATATTGTAGTTTCATCATGTGTTTTACTATGATTTATTTCAAGAACTTCAAGGGGTTGCCAAGTTCGTAGCAAAAATAACATGCTAGCCCAACAACAACAAAAAACTATACTCAACTTCCTCCTCTCCTGCATTGCAGTCCTGCTTCTCCCTTGTCTTCTGTTACACTTTGTTCTTTTCTGAACAGGACCTGATTGGCTGTGTTGGTCACATGCTACTCATTTAGATCACAATTCAGAAGTAAATAGCTCTGAATAGTGATGTAGTCATTGGTTTCAGCAGTGATGTTCCATTTGGCAAATATGAAGAGGTAAACATAAGACCAAGTCAGCACTGAGATGGAGGAAAGTGAATATAAACGTACTTATTTGATTGGGTGCAGTAGCATATTATTTCATTTTGCTATGATCTGAACACCACCTTCAATAATACAACAATGTACATCAAATCCTAATAATTATTATACACATTTTGATAGAGGGTTCCCCGGCACCTGGAAACTCCTTGTAAGTGCACTATTTCTGGGCAATGTCCACGACTTTTATCTAAATAGTCTCAAATTACAGATATGTCTACCTTTGTTAGTGAGACTTGTTTATTAGTGAGGGTGACATGTATGAACCTGTCGTAGTACGGTTCCTAAATGTGGGGCACTGTAAATGTTCCGCAGCATAATCTTTGGTGCAATGTTTGTGGTGCGAGCAATGTGCCAGCAATATGTTAAAAGACTTGGCAGAATTCCTCACTGATAGCTGGACCATGCTAAACAAACTCTTTGTGCAAATAGGGCAAAAATATCTACTCTTTCCAAAATAATGCCAAAAAAGTGATATCAAGTAAGATATGCTAATTATAAAACTATAAAAAATGAAATATAAAATAAACTAAAATTAAATAACATAAAATTAATAATGAACTATTTTAAGATTAATAGTATTTAAAATCATATCACATTAGAAAACCTATGCAGAAATTCATTATGAAAAAGCAAAAATATAAAAGTCAGAACAAAGTTTAATTATTAACATAATACATTTTTCATTAGAAAATAAACTCGATGAATTACATTAATCTCTATATACAAGAGAAGCAACAGTTCTTAAAAGGGTTTTCCCACTACAAAGATAAACTTTCAACATGAAGGGACTGTTAATTAAAGACTTTTACTAAATATATTGCGTAGTTGATTTTACCTTAGTCATGAGGTAAAAACGTTTGTGCTTTTGAGTGCACACCAATTGCTATGTTTACCTGCATACCACACAGACATCTGTTATCTGACTAGCTAACAAAGAGAGCAGGAGGTGATATCCCCCCACCCACAGACTGAGGGGACCAAGCACTGGAGAAGAAGTAATTAACTCTAACAACATTAGCATCTGTTTAAGATAAGGACACTGTATTCAGTGCTCACAGCCCCTTTAGCTTTTGTTTAATGAAGATAAGCTCTTTCATACTAGTCAGGGTAGAAGCTGAATGTGCTAATCACCTCTCTATAACCACTCACAGCCTGAGGAGTCAGAGGGAGTGGAAACTGCTTGTGAGTCAGGCAAACAGTGTGATGAGAAAACCTCCTTAAGTATGATTGACAGTAAGGGTGCATCCATATGGCAGCATGCAAATACCAGCCAGATTCTGATGAAAGAATCCGGACGGTATTTTGATATCTTTTCCATGGTTCTGGGGGGACGGTTCTGATCATGGTTTTGCGAATTCGCCCGTCCCCCTCAACCATTGACATGTTCTACCCGTAAACCGGGCAGAAGAATGAACATGTTCTAAGTTTTTTTGGAACGCCGGCAGTGTTAAAAACTGTCCAGCAGAAAATCCATTCATTGGGGACTGCTGAACGGATTTTCTATTAAAGTCTATCAGGATGGTTGACTGTCGGTTTACAGGTGGCTTTCAAATCTGAAAACTGTCTGTCAAATCCAAAACAAAATCTTGCCCTAATAGTTACTTATCTCTTGCAACATTATAACCACAAAATTAAGATTGATACTTCTGTAGAAGGGAGAGCATTGCGACGTAGTAGAAAGAGAAACACTGAAAAGTATAACTGAGGTTTATAAGCTTTTGTTCTTCTCTATGAAGATTAAGCAGTTCATTTTGTTGAATCTCTAATGAAAATCTATGTGAATAATGAAATTTCTTTCTTATTTTTATAGTTTTCATTTTTTTTCTAATTTATTGCTGTATAATTTTATATTATTTAAATTATCATTAATTTTATAATATAGAATTTAATATTGATTTTATATTATTTTATTTAAAACTAATTGTAAATTATATAATTTTATAGTAATTTTATATTATTTCAACATTAATTTGATATAGTTTGATAATTATCAAAAATTAGTTTTTATTACTTTTGTGTATTAGTTGAGAAATCATGGATATTGGCACTTTTAACTTGGTTTCTATTAGTCTGATACTTGTGGCGTGATAGATTTATACAGCTGACTAATCACATTATTGGCGCATTCAAAAACATTGTGTCTGGCACAGTATGCGCCAATGTTTGCCGTATGACTGTTCATACATCAATCAAACAGTGCTATGACAGTTTTTTTGGCTAAAAGCATGGCAGAAAACTGCCGCAGTCCCGTTCATACATATCACTCTTAGGGAGACATGTATGGAACTAAACGGATCGAAGTGCATTTTCGCATCTATTTTTCAGTGTCTAATGAGCCTGAATTTATGAAAGTGGTTTATTTGCATTCATAAATGGTGTCTAAAGTTCATTGCGCCTCGTCTGTGTGTTAGGAGCATTATGGAACTTAGGCGCATAAGTAATGTGCCAAACATGTATAAACGCTATAGATGGAAATAAAAGAAAAGTCATTAGAATAACATGTCAGTGAATAGAAACTATGGTAGTGATCTTGCTTGGTGGACCACAGGCCCCAGCAAAACCTGTGGTGTGCTGGCTCTTGGTGTATGTAGAATAAAGGGTGAGAGCAGCAAAAATAAATTTCAAATTTAATGTAGTAAAAATTAAAAATGTCAAAATCTGAACATCATCATCACTGGGTTACTTAATTTAAAATTAGTTTTAAATTCTATTCATTTTAAATACATTTTATAGGAGAGATTTTTTATATTTTTGGGATATTATATGTTTTTATATTAATATTATTTTTTTATATTAATGTTATTTGATAACATTTTTTATTACATGTAAATAATTTAATTTTGTATAGTTTTATAATTAGCAATCATACATTACTTTATATTATTGTACTTGTGTAAGTTGAGAAATAAGGGACATTTTTTGCCCTAACAGCAAATCTAGGTCCTCTTCGACTCTTCATCTGCCTGTTCAAGAAGTAATGCGCCTAGTTTTGCAAAACCACATTCATATATGTGTCTTATTTTTTGAGTGTGGTGCCCCACACTCTCACAATGCCCGCTTATTTTGGCGCATCAAAAAGTGTCGAGACTTCCGAACAATGCACCTAACATATTCATTAGGCGCATTAGACATAATAACTGGCTCACTTTGGCGCATTTGACGCCAGAAAAGGATGAAAAACCCAATCAGACATGTCTCCCCTGACGTAGTGTAGAGCTTGTGGCAATTTTATTAAAGTATGTAAAAGCCACTTTTCATGAGATGTGAGATTAATCTTTTTTAAATTGCCACAGAACTTGGGCAAATCAATAAATGTTACCTATCAGGAATTACACTATATGCATATGTTTTCCACTGTGTTCTAGATAGATTTACTATGCAATAAATTCATAGTTAACTATATTCCATTTGAGTTACAGTTGCTATAAAGAAAATCATGAGTGTAAAAATTGCAAAGTTAAAGGGATTCTATCGTAATTTTTTTTCACGTATTGGTGAGCAATATGTATGACATATCTCATTTAACATGTCCCTATAGTCAAGCTATTTTCAATCTTTTCTAGGGGTGCCATCATTTTTGACAAGGATAGTTTAATTATATTTTTATTTTTTCGATTAAACCACAAATGAAAAGCAAAGTCTTATTTTCATTAATTGATTATCAGTAAATTTAAATTGCCTATTACTTTTGACAGTTTCAAGTTATTTAATGACCATTGTGGGTTTTTCTTTCTTCAACAGAAGGGTTCCAACAATTTTGTCCATGTGTGTAATATATAGTTTGCTGTTATACAGTAGTATTTATGTTAAATGAAGCAAAAAAAAATTCTAAACAGCTCAAATATGCATATGATAACAGTGTTTTGGGCAAATATTTCCTGTTAGAAAAAGATAGGAAGCTCAGCAAATATAATGGCAATTGAGAAATTACTTATTATAACTATTGATTCATAGTTCCACTGCGCTTACATGTTATGCCTTTACATTGACTGACGAAAAAATAGAAAAAGGGAATTGGATTCATGGATGGGATCACAAGGCTCAGTTAACTCATTTAATTGGTCCCTAAAGCAGCAGTCAGAGTTTAAACATTTATCTAGACAACACTGAACTATTGCTCTGCTTTTTAAAATGTGTATGTGAAGGTTGATGATACAAACGAGTGACCGAGATAATTGGTATAATTTCCAACGGCACTGTTAACAGTCTTTTTTTCCCTTTGTAATTGCATGTAATGTTAGTTCTTTGCGTTGTTTAGCTATCAACATGAGATTAAAGGTTGCATTTGTGTTGACACAGAGCACATTTTTTTTTAAATTCTACACATTATCCTTAATAGCTTTTGTCAATAGAAAATGTAAAAAAAAAAATATCATATTTTCTAGCATTTAATACTTTACAGTTCTTTAGCCAATTTCATTTAACATATCTATTAATTAAAACAAAAGCATTTTCTTTTTGGCTAAAGAAATTTAAATTTATTTTAACCCCTTACCTATATTGGATACAGGGGCGTTGCTAAAGACTCATGCAACTTGGGCCCCCCTAACCACAGACCATGGATGTGGACCCCAAACTTTTCAACAACAGGTCCTTTACTTAGCATGCTCTGCAGGAAATTATTTCTACTTTAAGCAATTGTCTAATAAAACTAAATTCATTTGAAAAGGGGCCAAAGAAAAACAAGTTATACAGTCAAATTGTATGTTCCCTCTTGTCCCCCTCCCAGCCCAAAAAATGTGTATAAATGAACAGGAAATAAATGAAATTGTGCCTTTGTTTTTTTTGTTTCATTTTTGTTTGAGTTAGCACTGAACAGTTTAGTTGACATTTTATCTGTATTCTGCTGATCAGTATGTTAACTAGGGCCAAAAAACACCACATGATCACTAAATATCACCATTATATATTACAACCATAATGTTACTTACTAAACTAGTATACCGAGACTAATAAAAACAATACACAAAGACCAAATAATGCCACCATATCATGACCACATATCACCACAATAAATAGACTCAATAAAACCATTACATTAGGAAAACTATTACTGCCATACAGAGCATATAGTGGTAGATACCAGTTGTATACATGTGCTCTGTAGATACATAAGTGATTATAGTGCAGTTACATCCACGGACTCCCTGGTGACATCTGATGAGTTGTGCACTTTCCCTTTTCTTTCTTCATCCACTCCAGACCATCATGACGTCTTCTCCTGGCCACTACTCGTCCCTGCAAAATTTACTACATAAACTTTTCTAGCACTTCTCTACCAATTTCCACCTTTGTACAAACTTCCCATCCATAGCACCACAAATGGTGACAATGCCCTCTTTGGTGCCCCACACAGTATTTGTACCCCAAACATTGAAAGTGCCCCCAGCCGATTATAGGGCCCCCAGTTGTGCCACCAGTAGGTAGAAACACACCCTATATAATAGGCAGCTTCCACCTCTCCCCCCAAAAAATAGGCAGGCAGCTTTTTTTTAGGAAGGTTAGACCCTATCAATTAGTCAGATAAGTGGCAGACTCTTCCTATTAAGTAGGCAAAGATCCCCTTCAGTATAGGGCTCCCTCTAATAGATAGGTAGATGTCCCCTCTTGTAGGTAAGTATATAAGGGCAATTATGGTAGGTAGGAAGGTAGATAGTGACAATTATGGTAGGTAGGCCGGTAGGTAGGGTCTCCTATAGCATGTAGGCAGATAAATAGGGCCACTGACAGTATGTAGGCAGGTAGATAGGGCCCCCTATAGTATGTAGGCAGGTAGGTAGGACCCCTTATAGTATGTAGGCCAGTAGATAGGGCCACTTATAGCATGTAGGCAGGTAAATTGGACCGCTTATAGTATGTAGGCAGGTAGATAGGTCCACCTATAGTATGTAATCAGTTAGATAGGGAAACTTATAGTATGTAGCCAGGTAGATAAGGCCTTTTCAAGTATATAGGTAGATAATTACATTCCCCAGTAGGTAGGCAGGTATTCTATCCCCCCATTAGAAAAAAACCTAGGCATAAGCTTAGGGACGAGTACAGGCAGCGGCCCGATGATGTCATTGCATCGCGCCACTGCTTCCAGTGGCTGAACGGCCGGGATCAGTGTATCCTGGCTGCTTAGCATCAGCTGCTGCCTGCACAATTCAGGCGGAGGCTGTGCATGCAGCCTCGCTGGGTCTATGTGACCCAACGATACAGCGTGAGGCGAGAGCGCCTGGTCGCAAGAGTGACTGCTCTAACCCCTGTAGCTACACCCCGCGGTGGAGGCACCAGTATGGCCTGGCCAAGAGGGTCTTACCCCGAATGGATTGACAGGTATGTCCTGGACATTGTGGGCATGATTGCAGCATAGAACTAGCTATATATTTTTTTGTTAAACTTTCCTTTTACATTTTAGTTCTGCCATGGGATATTCCTAGATTAGTTACGAACATAAGCTGGATGACTGGTGTGATTCAATGTTGGGGGCTGACTTGTTACAGGAACTTTCTTTGTTGCCCATAGCAACCAATCAGAGATCCCCTTTCATTTTTTCAGAGCACTATGTGAAATAAAGGGGCACTCTGGTTGCTCTGGGTAACAAAGAAAGTCTTGGACCTAGACAGTTTTCATACATGAGGCCCTTAAAGTCTAAAAAAAATGTTATTTTCCAGTTTGATTTCTAAATTAAAAAAATAAAATCAGGTCTTTCCTCGGGACACACTAAAAGGAGTTGTCCCACTACAAAATTTCGCTTTAAACATGTAGGGACGGATAATTGAAGAGTTTTTCCACATATATTGAAAATATATTATCAGCTCTGAGTGCACACAGGTTTATCTAGGTTACTGATCTGATCTCCCCTTCTCTCTGCTCTGTCTTATCTGAAGGCAGGGATGACGTCACCACAGGTCGGACTGCCAGCAGTTTGAGAACAGTGTGTTATCTCAAAGAAGTAATTTGTCTCCTTTCTTTGCTTACGTTGAGCTCTCTAGCTTTCTGCAGTTATAGATAACATCTCCTGCTCACATGTCAGTGCAATTCGAAGAGCTATGAATACTGAGCTGATACATACCTATATTGTATGATCTGGATGGGAGGTGATGAATGAATCTAAATCTGCTTTTGGCTCAATGAAACAGTATGGTGAGGCAACCTCTTTAAGCAAAGCCTCAGGCATCTCTTTTGGGAAGAGGTCTGTGCCAACAGCTAAATTGAATACAGATTACAAGTTCGGGGCAAAACATCTACCATTTGTTAAAAATAACTATTCAAAAGCCATTTGAACCAAGGAATCTATGTGGTTTCAATATTTTAAGTCCAAAGTAAATAAAAACAAAAAAAAAAAAACAGTGGATATGATAACATTGCCAAAATTAGTCCCTGTTCAGATTGACAGTTCTTAGTTACTGTGTCAATGACCACTCACCACCTGGGACTTAAGGAACTTCCTGCCTTTGCTCTGGGTAAGTTTGTTGGTGTTTCCACATCGATCCTGATCTCTGGTTGCTGTCTTTCATCTTTGTTTACTGACGTCCTTTTTCCGGTATTACCTGCACTGCTACATCCTGCCTGGGACTCTGTTAGTAGTCTACAGCTGCACCTGCCTTAGACCTGTCACCTCTTAGACCGCTTGTTCCTGTATCCTTATGTCCGGCACTTCAGCTGTCACTGTGAGTCCCCCGCAGCCAAGTCCAACCTGGCGGGCTCTGGTGAATACAAGGGGGCTCTTTAGACTCCTCTCCCTGCCGTGTTCTACACCAACTCTTGTGGTCACATAGAGGATCCACATACCCAGCTTCTGTTATATTCCAAATAGGACAGCATCATGGTTCTGTGGCTAGCACTGCTGCAAGCAGCCTTGTGATCTTAGTTTCAAATTCAATTGAGGGCAACGATGCAATACAAGTGGAAAAATAAATAAAAATATCAACCATTGAAAAAGAAGAAATATCTAAAAGAGAAGAATGTAAATAAGAGTAGAATCTATATTTTACATACAATCCTCCAAGAATACAAGAAAGGGTATAATAAATATAACATAATATATTAATATAATATATAGTATGCTTTAAAAATAAATAAATATGAATGGTATTTACAACTTAATTTTTAAAATAAATTTAAATATTTCCTGTGCTTAGCAGATTTGGGGATGTAGGGTATTTTTTCCAGAAAGAATTAAATTTTTTTAATTATTGGTAATGGATACTAGAATCAATGTACAAATTGCCCAATGATGAACAGTAATTTGAAAGTTGATTAGCTATGGGTTGTGGACTGATGAACATTGAAATCATACAGAAAAGCTATTTTAGTTTAATACCTTAAGATGTTTGGCTAATAAAGCTTCTTGTTGACTGTCATGAAACAAGAAGCTAATATTCATATGTTTGTAAAGTATGTTGATTGATTCATATTTTTAAACTAAAAGGTTTTGCATGTTTATCTTAAGGTTATCTAGCTTAAAGGGGTCGTCTCGCTACAGTGATTGGGTTTTAATTAAAAGATCTTTAAAAACAAGCAGCTTTGCAATATATGTCATTACAAATGTCCAACTGATTTTGAGTTATCCCTGGTAGTAGGAGTGCATCAGCTCCTCAAATCACTGTAGCCACTGACCTGTTGATTTTTAGCTCACTGGCTGCCAGTGCTGGTGACTCATCAGTTTCTCAATACAGGTCAGAGCACAGAGCCCCTCCCACACAGTATGAGGACACTTGTGATGCTTCTGTAGGGGAGGGGGAGGGAGGGCTCTACTCCCAGCACCTGTGTCTGTGTAGCTGTGCTGCCTGGATTAACCCTGTGTGTGCCTGCTCACTCCTGCTCTTTACACAGATTGAGGAGAGCAGAGGTAAGGCTGATCTGTGGTCAGTAGGATGTGACAGCAGTGAAGTGTTTTACTATAATCATGATGTGTCTGTGGAGCTCTGACTATACTAATAGAACAGATCATGGGGGCATGTGAACGGTTCATATCCCTCCCTGCTCTGCTGTATTAGTGACACATTGTGATTATAGTAACACACTTCACAGCTGCCCTGTGTCTGTTCTGATGGGAGGACAGTGTTTGTGTTTGTTGTTGCTTGAGATGTCTGTGGAGGTTTGTATGCTAAGCAGTGGGTATAGGAACACTTACATCCCCCCCTGCTCTGCTATTAGCATACACAGCTTCACAGACCTCTGGCTCCATAGCCACTCATAAATCAGCCCTCTCCCTGCTGTCTCCTGACTCTGCGGAGAGGAGCAGCAAGAGCTCGGCCACAGCAGTACAATGCAGCTGATCAAGCAGTGAGCAGCAGATCTAGGCAGGCAAACACAGGGTTAACTCTGGCAGCAAACCCACTTGCCCTTCCCCTGCTGTATAAAAGTTATTGCAGTAGGAGGAGGAGAGCTGTCTGTGTGCTGAGGGGAGGAGGGAAGGGGGAGGAGAAGAGGCAGACAAGAAGCACGCCCCTGAATTAAAAAATCCTATGCTGCCAGACACACTGAGGTAGGCTTAAAGCCTGTAGTGAGACAACTCCTTTAATGGTAAAGTTTATGAAATTAGTCTATTTATTTTGTCTGTTAGCTTGTTAATGTGATAATGAAAGATTAGGGACAAAGGGCAATATGCATGAATCTGGTGCTGACCAGTTTAACCTTTGTTTTTAATAGTGTACAATTCAACAGTATGTATGAAGGAGTGTAATGCGCCAAACATTGGGTGCAAACAGTGTTATGCGCCAAACTTTGTGTCCGTGGTATGGATTTGTATTACCGGTTTATGCCAAAGTTTGGTGCATTCTTGGCGCGTTGAAACATGTTATGCCTGGTGAAGAATGCACCAAGCTTTGGCATACAACTGTTCATACATCTACAAAACAGGGATAGGGCAGTTGATTGGCTCAAATGATGCCAGAAAACTGGCGAAGGCCCGTTCATACATGTTGCCCAAAATGTATGTACTTGGCACCGACTCGCCAGTTCTAAATCACTTTTTCAAAGGTAGATTGCACCCAAATGTATAAAACTGTCACATGTGGGTTCATAAATCTAGCATGTGGCATGCATTGCATGGCATATATTTTGTGCATGTCTGGTGCATTGTTAGTGCATTTTTTGGTGTACATACATTTATAGAACAGGGCTACGACAGGTCTTTTGACTCAAAGAACGGCAGAAACCTGGTGCAGCATCATTCATACATGTTGCGCTAGCTTCTTATTTTTGGAAAGAAATGCTCATAGTTCAGCTTTTAAGTGGTGTTGATACTCTGAATGTGATCAGATATACTATTTTAGATACCATGGGGAGGTTGGGATGTGTTTAATACATTCACTTATAGCATGGTATCTGAAGCATAGTCTTACCTCTTTATAGTTCTAATGAACCTTTAAACAGCTTCCAATCTATTTTGCAAAGATAATATCAATCCTGGAATATTACACGTGGTAATGTGAAAAAAGGTGTGCCATGATGGCATCTCTAGGCATCAGATAATCATGTTATCTTTCCTCTGCATGCTGAATTCAAGGAGCGTGTTAATGAGATCAAACAGTTTAAGATAATAACAGTTAAATAGGGCTAGCGTGTGGAAAAATAGAGAAAAAAATAATTACGCACTTATGCATGCTAAGACTACAGCTGCATAGCTCCCCAGGATCTGGCTTCTCCTCACTTCTGGGTTCTCATCACGGCACAGAGGAGAGGCTCATACTCCATAGTAAGCGGAGAAAGAGCATTTATTGTGTATTGGGACAAGTACTCAGAAGTGAAGAGAAGTAGATGGTAGCAATGGTGGACAAGTAGTTAAGTCTTCATTTTTGTTTTTGTTTTTTTCTCATCTTGGTCCAATTTTTTAATTAAACTGGATAACCCATTTAAGTCCTTTTGGGTTTAACCCCATTAGGGCAAAATGGCATATCATATGTCTTGAGTCATTTACTGCAATTGAATGTACTGCCACGACCAGCGTATCAAGTCAGCTGTATAATACAGCTGGCCTCATGCATTAATGTACTAGCTTGCTTTGGGGTGCCAATGGCTTCCATGACATTCTGGAAGCCATACAAAGGCTTCTGGGCTGTTTGGGATGTTACCACGCTGGTGATTGACAGTAATGTACTGCTGTGTGTTGTAACAACGATCTACAGATCACTAAGTCAAGTCACCTATGGTGACCAGTATAATTAATGTGAAAATAAAAAAACAGGAAAAAAAAGGTTAAACACAAAAAAATAAAGTAAAAACATGCACACCGCCCTTTCCCCATTATAAACACCAATTGCTTTCAAAAAGATCAAAAATAGAAAAAGTACACATATGTTGTATCACCGTGTGCGTAACAATCTAGCCTATAAATCGGTCACATTATTTAACCCACCTGTTGAATGCCATAAAAAAGTTGGTCATCCAGCTACATATAAAATGGACTAAAAAGTAGTCACAATGTCATATAAACCCCTAAGTGGTACCAATGAAAACATCAGTTCATCCTGCAAAAAAAAGCCCTTACACAGCTCTGTATATAGGGGGGAAACAGTTATCTCTATCAGACGATAACAATGCATAAATATTGTTTTAGACAATAAAAAAACTTTTTTTTTGTTTAGTGCTACAACATAAAAAACAACACCAATTTAATATTGCTGTAATTGTGTCAACCCATGGAGAAAAACTAACATGTTATATATACTGCACGTTGAGCGCTTTTAAAAATAAGAAAAAAACACTACCAGGATTGTTGCATTTTCTTCATCTTGCCACCCAAAACAGATTTAAAAGTGATAAAAAAAATCATCTCCTCCCCAGGAATGGTACCAATAAAAACATCAACTTATCCTGCAAAAAAAAGCCCCTACACAGTTCTGTAAACAGAAAAATAAAATAGTTATGTCTCTCAGATTACAGCGATGCAAAAACATGTTTTCCTTTTTAAATAAAAATGTTTTGATTGTGTAAAAGCAGTAAAACATACATACATTTGGTATCACTGTAATTATATTGACCTGCTGAGTACAGTTAACATGTCATTTTTACTGCAAAGTAACCGCTGTAAAAAATCTATTTTGTTCATTCTGCCTTTCAAAATCGTTGATAAAAAGTGATTAATGTGTCATATGAACCCCAAAATGGTATCAATGAAAATGTCAACACATCCCACAAAAAAAAGCCATTAATCAGCTCCATCGAAAAGGAAAAAATAATAAGTTATGACTGTCAGAAAACACACAAACACAATTTTTTAAAAACACATTTCTATTAGGTAGTAATGGAGAAAAAAAAAAATTTGAAAATGGGACGTGTAATCCAGAATCAGGGGTTTATCTTTCAGCATTAAAAAATTAATGTTATTTAATTTAGTAAAAACACAGGAACTCTTTGTCGTGATAGAATCGCTTACGTGTTTCCGTCACACATTAATATTATGCAATGAATAAGATGTTTCACAAGAGCGCATAAGCAATTCTATCATGGTTTAGAGTCCCTGGGTTTTTATTAAAGTGAATAAGGTGAATGTTTTTATGCTGAAAGTTAAACCCTTGGTGCTGAATTTTCCCACTTTCAAGACTTTAGTATTGATATCTGTTCTTGATTCCTTCTGAGCACTGGACAACTGATTTCATCTATCCTAACTGGCTGAGCTCACTACGTTGTTTTTTTTTCTTAAAAAAAAAATATAGATGACAATCTGAACACAGTTAATATCATAAAATATATAGTCAGCTGAGAAAAACAGAACATAACCCACAGACCATTATGTTAGTAAAAAGACATGTCACTGTGTATTATGTACACCAGGTTAATTTGGGGGGGGGGGGGGTTGAAAAGAGAGTGTAAGTATATATTATTGGTTAAATGAAAATTAATAAGGTCAGTAAAGCAATATTTATGGTACACCCAAATCATATTACTTTTGATGACCTCTATTACCCATTGTCCATTGATCTGAGGTCTTGCCTGGAGGAGATGAATAAGATAGCTCCTCTGTTTAATTTTTTTAAAAAAGCTCAATGTCTTCATATAGCTCCATTGTAGCTGATGATAAGTTTTATTGGTGAATCCCATTTGTGTTTAATATCACATTGCTGTGATGTTGAGGTAACAGACATAAATCTCTTCTGGGCTTGCTAGATGGTTTGAAATTAATCAGGGAATATTGAGATCATGTCAGGGTACAGGAAGATTGTCTTTTTGTGTTTCACTATTTTACTGATAGCAATCTTCCTTTAGCTTGATAAAAATGAATGTGTGCCAAAATATCTCTTGAAGCACTCTCAGTAGCGGTTTTGGCTTTCAGTGTACAATCCGCTTTTTCACTAATGCAATTTAAAATTATATGTGAGGAAAGTGTTTTTTAAACAGTTAAAGTAGAATTTTGTACAATTCTTAATGTGAAATTTGATTTTTACATTTTTACATCTGGATTCAACTTACATTTTCTCAAAACCATTGAACTCCATTTTCAGTGGAGATATCAGCAGTTATTGTTGGCAAATGACTAGTACCACATTTACATCCCTTTTTATTATTATTATTATTATTATTATTATTATTATTTATTATTATTATTATTTATTTTAGAGCACCATTGATTCCAGGGCGCTGTACATTCAGGGGTTACATACATAACATAAGTCAAACATTTACAGCAGTGACAATTTGTGACTAACAACAGGTACAGAGGGAGAGAGGGCCCTGCCCACGAGGGCTTACAATCTACAAGGAAGGGGGAAAGAGACAGAAGGTGAGGGACAGACATGTTTGTGGGGTGTAGTGACAGCGGGGTTATTCTAGGTCATAGGCTATCTTGAAGAGATGGGTTTTCAGGTTGCTTTTGAAGCTGGTGAAAGTTGGGGAGAGTCTGATGTGTTGGGTCAGTGAGTTCCAGAGTATGGGGGAGGCACCAGAGAAATATTGGAGACGGTTGTGTGATGAGCTGACAAGAGGAGAGCAGAGAAGAAGGTCCTGCGAGGAACGGAGGTTGCGTGAGGGGAGGTATCTGGAGATTAGGGCAGAGATGTATGGAGGGGAGAGGTTATGGAGAACCTTGTAGGTCATGGTTAGTAACTTAAAATAAATGCGCTGGGCAATGGGTAGCCAGTGCAGGGATTGGCAGAGGGGAGAGGCAGGGGAGTAGCGAGGAGAGAGGTGAATAAGATGGGCAGCAGAGTTGAGGATGGATTGAAGGGGAACAAGAATGCTAGATGGGAGGCCACAGAGAAGGATGTTGCAGTAGTCGAGGCGGGAGATGACAAGGGCATGGACCAGCATTTTGTAGTGACAGGGTTAAGGAATGAGCGGATGCGAGAGATGTTTTTCAGGTGGAGGCGGCAGGTGGAGGTAAGGGTTTGGATGTGGGGTTTGAAGGACAAAGCGGAGTCAAGTGTTATCCCAAGGCAGCAGACTTGCGGGACTGGTGAGAGTGTAGAGCCATTGACTATGATAGAGAGATCAGGTGGAGGGATGAGTTGGGACGGTGGGAAGATAATTAATTCAGTTTTCTCTACATTAAGTTTTAGGAGACGGGAGGAGAAGGAGGATATGGACGACAGGCAGTCTGGGACAGTAGAGAGTTAATGTCTGGGCAGGAGATGTAAAGTTGGGTGTCATCAGCATACAGGTGGTATTGAAAGCCATGCGATGCTATGAGCTGACCTAGACCAAGAGTGCAGATAGAGAACAGTAGTGGGCCCAGGACTGACGCCTGAGGGACACCAACAGAGAGAGGGCGAGAGGAGGAGGTGGTACGAGAGTGACAGACACTGAATGTCCAGTCAGTGAGGTATGAGGAGATCCAGAAAAGGGCTGAGTTCATGATGCTGAGGGATGAGAGGATTTTTAGGAAGAGGGAATGGTCAACAGTGTCAAAGGCAGAGGACACGTCTAAGAGGAGAAGCACAGAATAGTGGCGTGAGGCTTTAGCGGTTACTAGGTCGTTGGTGACCTTGGTTAGGGCGGTTTCTGTAGAGTGATGGGATCAGAAACCATCCCTTTAAAATCAATATGGATGCCAAGACTTTGGTACTGCTCTGAAGTTGTCAAGCAAAATTTTTATCATCTTTAGAGACCTCTTTTTAAGGTATATTAACATTTTACAAAAGGTATTGGTGGTCAGTGTTACATTTATACTATAATTAGGATCAGGTCCCTTAGGATCTATTCTGACATTTAGAGCAAGGCTATGTAAAGGGGCTTGATGTTTCTTTGCTTCAGGACCTTTACTGTTTGGGGAATTGTGATTGGAAAGTAATGCTGCCTTGTTCTTATCTCTTTCACCAGGATAGAATGAAGATTGACAGGTCTCAGCAGGGTTTCTTATCTCTTTATTGAGTGCTTCTGCTGTTTACAGAACTGTGCCTTTGGACACCACAGTTTGTTGTGTGTTGAGGCCAATTTGAGAAAGTCTTCTAGGACCTCTTGATTTACTTTTTTACTTTACTATATCAGTGCATTAGCATTGGAGTACTTGAGTGGAGGGTATTGTGGCGAAACTTCAGCCGAATTATCATTGCGACCTTTGATAGAGTCAGTATAATTATAAAGCAAAAATGCCAAGCTCCGCCCATATAAAAGTATTTTATGTTTCATTGTATTAGCAAAATTAAAGTTATTAGCTCATGATGACACAGTTGGATGATCTGAACTAATTAATATAATTAACAAGCATTAAATTACATACTGCATATAAATATATGCTAAACAATAATCTTTAATATTTTTATCAGACATCAAAAATACTTACTGCAACATAAAAAGTTAGACTGTAATGTAAAGTTAAAAAATAAAGTATTTAGGCCATAAATTCTGCTGCAGAAATGTACTCTGCTTTCAAGCCTCATCCTCTTATATACCTATTAATCTTCGAAGCTGTAGTGTGCCTCAAGTCAAAGCTTTGTATGCATAATTAGTATGACCTAACAAGTGCTACAGATTCATTAGCATAAAGTTTTCCTTACTAATTGCTTTTTGCCATCATTTGATTTAGTTATCTGCTTTCATCATATGTGGATTAGGGTACAGTTGTTCTATTTTAAGCAATAATCCTATACTTTGATGTTCCCATTCAAGCAAGGTGCAATTAAATATTACTTTTCATGCCTGGATTCTCTAAAGCATAAATTGGAATTTCAAAATCTTTTTATGATATTGTAGTCAATATAAGTAAACTATATCATCATTTTTCCGTAATGGAAGATATAAATACTGTAACTATATTTAGAGCATTTGCACCCTATATTTGTCATTGCAGTGATGATTTCTTTCTACTTTATGTTTCTTTGTATTATATAAGTGAAGGTGTATTCAATCTTATACTTTTTAAACTATTTGTCATATTATGCATATTATGTATTTCACATCAAATATATTTTTATCAGTGGCTGATACCATTCATTCATTGATGTTAAACTGTAAAAAAAAAAAAAAAAAAAACATTAGGGAAATATATATGTGCTTCTCTTTCTTTACATTTATATTAATGGAGAATGGTTTGGACATATAATAAAGAAAAAAATCAGTTTCACTCCTTTCTGCATATAAACTCATTCCAGTGTAAATGTATGCTATTAACTAGTTCAACAAGGCAGTATGAAAAACACCAAAGTTTTGCTTCCTCTGTATCAGTGGTTATATGCCAGTTGTGGTCCATAGATAAACAGTATATTGAGTAACATTTACATGTTATTTGCAAGAGAAAAAAAAAGTCATGGTAAAAAAAATGAATTTGCTGAGGCTACACACAAATTATTTTTATTGTGATAGTTTACTCAATGGGAGTTACTTGGAGAAGTATAGTTTGCTGAAAGAATCAAATATCAAACTTCAGTTTTTCAAAAGGTTTTTAACCCCTTACCGCCGGAGCCAGTTTTGGTCTCTCTGACAGAGCCCCATTTTTTGAATCTGGCATCTGTCACTTTATGTCAGAATAACTTTTTGACACTTTAACCTATCCCCTGTGATTCAGAGATTGTTTTCTCGTGACACATGTGCTTTAAGTTAGAAAGAAATTTTGGTCTAAAAAATGCTTGTTTATTTGTGAAAAATATCAAAGTATTGTGAAAAATTTAAAAAATTTACCAATTTCAAACTTCAAAAATTTCTGCATGTAAGACAGTTATTCCACTCAAAATAGTTTATAACTAACATCTACCATATGTCTGCTGTAGTTTGGCATCATTTTTTTTTTTACGACATTAGGAGGCTTAGAAATTTAGTAGTAATTTTCTAACTTTCAAGAAAATTTGCAATATATATTTTTTTAGGGACCAGTCCAGTTCTAACATGACTTTGATTGGCCTGTATGTTAGGTACCCACATAAAGGACTTCATCTAACAACTACACCTTAAGTATTCAAAACAGCATTTAGGAAGTTTATTAAACCATTAGGTGTTTCATAGGAATTAAAGAAAGTGGAAGTGGAATTTCAAAACTTCACTTTGTTTGCAGATTTTAAATTTTTATACATTATTCACAAGAATACGGTAAATGTGATCAGGGAAATGCAACTTAATATTGATTCCCCAGATTCTGCCGTTTTCAGAAATATCCCATATGTGGCCCTAGTGCGCTATTTGGCTCAACCACAAGCCCCAGAATAGGAGGAACACCTACCGGACTCTGGGGTCTCATTTTCATTACTATTTTATTTAGGGGCCATTTCAGGTTTGCGGACAGCCTAAGGTGCTAAAACTTAATAAACTCCCCTAAAAAGACCCCATATTGGAAACTACACCCCTTATGGAATATATACAGGGGTGTAGTGAGCATATCGACCCCTCAGAGGTGGCACAACATTTTTTAGCGATGGCGCTGTGAATGAAAAAAAATTTTTTTTTCCAAAAATCTGCAATTTTAGCTGAAAATGTTTAATTTTTACAAGGCATCCTGATAAAAAAGCCCCCAAAATTTTGTTACGCAATTTCTTCCAAGTTCGGCAATACCCTACATGTGGGTGTAAACTGCTGTTTGGGCGCAAGTAAGGGGTACAAGGGAGGGAGTGTTATTTGGCTTTTGAAACACAGATTTTGGTGGGGCCATGTCGCATTTACAAAGCCCCCAAAGTATCAGAACAGGTCCAGAAGTCACCCCATTTTGGATTCAGCCTCCCTAAAGGATCTCATCTAGGGGTGTATTGTGCATTTTGGGCGCACAGGTGTTCCATAGGTTTTTTTTTGTATAGGGCTATGAAAATGAGGGGGAAAAAAACGCAGTTCCGCCATTGTTTTTTGGGCTTCAATTCTACAGCGTTCGCCGTGCAGTGTAAATGACGCGATAACTTTACTATAGGGGTTCGTTACAATTGCAATTATATAGATTTTATATAGTTTTTTATGTTTTATTACTTTTACACAATAGAAATAGGTCTATAAAAAATTGCGTTTTTATGTTGTCCTGTTCTGGTAGCCATAACTTTTTCATTTTTCTGTATACGGAGCTGATTATGGGCTTCTTTTTTGTGAGATTAGTTGAAGTTTTTATTAGTACCATTATGGGGGGCATATGGCACTTTCATCACTTTTTCTTAAGGTTTTTGTGAGGCATTTTGAATAAAATACAGCACTCATGGTAGTGTTTTTTATTTTTATTTTTTACAGCGGTCACCATGCTGTATAACTGACATACTATTATTACTCAGAGGGTTGATACGGTTACAGCGATACCCAATTTGTATATTTTTTATGTTTTACTGCTTTTACACAATAAAAACACTTTAATTCAAAAAAGGAAAACACGTTTTTGCATCGTCATAGTCTGAGCCATGTTTTTTTATTTTTCTGTGTATGGAGCTGTGTAGGGGCTTGTTTTTGTGGGATGAGTTGATGTTTTTATTGGTATCATTTTTGGGAGGACAAGATTTTTTGATCAGTTTTAAATCCGTTTTTTTGGAAGGCAGGGTGAAGAAAATACTGCAATCCTAGTAGTGTTTTTTATTTTTATTATTAACAGCACTCACCGTGCAGTATCCTTGACCAATTAGCTTTACTATCTGGGTCGATACGATTATGGCGATACCCAATTTATATAGTTTTTTTTTAAATTTTGAAGCACTTAAAAAAAAAAAAGTGTTTTTATAGTGTTAAATAATATTTATGCATCGCTGTCTTCTGAGAGCCATACATTTTATATTTTTCCATATACAGAGACGTGTAAGGACTTTTTTTTGCATAATGAATTGACATTTTAATTGATACAAATTTGGTGTTTATATGAGTTTTTGATCGCCTTTTATTCCATTTTATGTGCTGCAGGATGTACAAAAATCGCAATTCTGTGACTGTTTTTTGTTTTTGTTTTTTACGGCGTTCACCGTACGGGTTAATTAACAGGACAGATTTATAGCGTGGGTCGTTATGCAGGCAGTGATACCAAATATGGGCACTTTATTTATTTTTGATCTTTTTTGGGGCGATTGGCATTTGTAAAGGGGAAAAGGGCGGTGTACGTGTTTTAATTTTATTTTTTGCGTTTGTGTTTTACTTTTTTCACTTTTTTTTACTTTTTCACATTTTTTTACTTTTCCCAGTGGGGAAAAGCAATCGTTAGACTGCTGTTAGAATAGGAGACCTGTGCACAGCATTACTGCTGTTTACAGGTTGCCATAGTAACTACTGACACCATGCCCACAATGTATTGTGTTCATGGTGACGTCACCAGACTACCCGTATGCTTTCAGAAAGCATCCGGGGAGTCGAGTAAGAGACCAGCGAGCGGCATCTGCGCCGCTAGCTGCGGCGAATCACAGGCAGCTGGAGCTCACTCCTCCTGCCTGCGGCTTCATTATTGCAACCATGACAGGTTGCGGTAATGAAGCGTTTTTCACCCGTGGCCAGAGCTCACTCCGGCCGGGGGTGATACGGCATGAAGTCAGTGGTAATTTACCGCTGGTTCCATGTCGCGATCGTGCGCGGCTCGCCCGCAAGCATACGTCCATTTGCATACGTCCATTTGCGGGAAGTCACTTCCCGCTAGGGTGTATGCATACGTCCATTGTCGGGTAGGGGTTAAAAAAATGAAAGCAGAGACCTGATTGGCAAAATGTAAGAATAGTGCACCTGCAATGTTTACCAATTTGGGGCTACATAACTATATCTAGAAAAAACACACAGGAACAAGGCCATACTCACAGCTCGAAGGCTGGACTGAAAACTGAAACCGAGAAGGAGGAAAACACTGGCCCTATGTTTTTGGGAAAGATAAAAGGTGCACTGATTGCTGAGCAATGCTCACATCCCCAATCACTGGGGGAAAACTTTCCCTGACATTAAATTAATAATTTTCACACAGTACAAAAAAGAAACAGTATAAAAGGGGGAATTGCCAAATGCAAAAAAACGGAGACAACCATCACACCCCTTTCAATATAGGGGGGGTGGTTGCTGGTATTAAATTGCTATAGATAGGCAAACAAAACGGGGGGCCCTTAATGCAGTACTTTGGTGCACAATGTGGAGATAATTATCTAGTAAATCCCCTTTTCAAAATTTTTAAAGTTGGTGATAAAAAAAAAGGCATAAAATGAATACTCCAGCTTGTTAAAGTAGTTTAAGCAGATGTTTCGAGCTTATCTTTAAAATATTTTTTTTTTTTTTAAATATTCCCAAAAAAATGTGATAATACAGGGAGGGAGTTGTAATACAGCCCCTGCTACAGTTTTGCATGCGCGTTTGACTATCATAGTTTTAATCATTGGCCCTGGTTCACGCAAAAACCCAAACCCCTTAAAAAGGCGTAGCCCCGCATTTTTTTAAAACCTTGGGTTTTCCCAGTAGTTCAATAGTTTTTTTCAATAATGCATTCAATTATGATTAAAAACAAAGAAAGAAAAAAAGAAAGAAGCACTAGTATTATAAGCAGTCTGGGTACATTTACCCCCGCGGGTTTTGTAAGTCCCTAATACAAAATCCATTTTCCCTTCTGGCTTTTAACAAATTTTTTAAATTCCACTCTAAGGGATTGTGTTATTTTTTTCAATCCCTATCATTTCCTGTGGTAGGTCGCTCCCATTTTTTTCTAGGAAATGTTTAGTACAGATGACATCCCAGATTTCCACTATGCTTATGGGATTCAGAAATATGTCGTCAAAGGGGTTTTTTAAAAGGAAAAACTTGTCAGCCTTTATTTTTTTGTTGCTTTTATCATGAAATTTGATTCAAATATTTTGTGTTGCAATTGATATAGTTAGATTTGAAATTGTTTCTTTGTAAAGAAGATAAAAAGGTATCAGTAGTTTGCTTTTTTTTTGCAAAATAAAAAATTTTGTGACCAACCTATGGTTACCTTGGCAGAAACCCCAAATTTTTTTTTTTTTTGTTTTGGTCAAAAAGAAAAAGGACTTGAAAAAAGATGAACCCAATAGTGGACCTCATTTGGAACAAAATTTATCCCATTTGGTATAGTAGAAAAATTTTGGGGCCCTTGGAGAATGGTAATTTTTTTTGATGATAAAAAACGATTTTATTATAGGGGTGATATGGTAGAGAAATTTTTGCACATTTTGTTTTGTGTTGTATTTTTTTTATTTTTTCTCTGAATTAAGTAATTGCTCAGTGATATTTTTTTTACTTTTTTTTTTGCAAAGCAGAAATCTTTTGCTATACCCTCGTTCTTTAATGTAAGTGACTTGTTTTTCTTATTTAAAATTCTGTGCAGTAGTAGTATTTCTTTTGTTCTAAGTTTCCCCCTAGGTTTATGTTATTAAGAATGTGGTGGATGACTGAAGAGCCAACGCATAGAATTTCAATGCTGTGGGTTTAAAGTGGGTACTATGTAACATTTTTGTGAGTAGAAATTTGAGCGTATTCTAAGAATAAATTTACTTGTGAATTGAATTTTTGAAAATGCAAGTTCATAAAAAATTTTTGTTAATATAGGAACAAAAATTATTGATATTTGTACCGGCCCTTCCATATAGGAGGGGGTCGTCAAAAAAACGCCCATACACCGATATGGGAAGAAAAAGGTTATCATCGGTGAATAAGTTTTGGTTTTCCCAGATGCCATTAATATTCTAAGAGGGCAAAAATTTTTTCGCCCCTAGAGGCCCCTTTTTGTCTGAAAAAAAAAATATTATCAAAAGGAAAAAATTTTGTGCTGTAAAAGGATTGTGGGGCAAAAATCAAAAATTCTTTTAGGGGGTCGGAAAAATGACTATGGACCCAAAAAATTTTGGGGCATGTAAAAATGTCATGAATCATAACGGAAAAAGACTTTAAAGTACAAATAACCATACAGTGAAAGGGTTTCCAGATTTGATTTTCTGGTACTGATGGTATGGCAGTATTTTTAGTAGCCGGGTAAAAGGGGGACAAGGGGTTTAAAGATACGAGTCCCCCCCACTTTTACCCCTTATGTCAGCCAATGGTTTGTGATATCTTTCAGGAATCGTGAACATGACCTACCCCTACTCAACAACAAAATCAAAAAGAAAAGTAAATATTTGCATAATAACCTTAATTACAAAAAAGGAAAGATCACTTTTGTTACAAAAAAAAAACAAATTCCTTTTTAAGAAAGTGAAAAAGGGTGGGGCCCCCCTATATGGACTTGGTTTATATAAAAAATAACTTAAAAATTTGCAAAAATGAACAAACCACTATTTTTCTTGATAAGCCCCCACATGGGATTTCAAATAGCCATTAAAAAATTTTTGGGCCTGTGGGGTCAATTTGGGAGCTATCACACCCTAAATTGGCTGAGGTCTCATTTTGATTTTCCACAACCCATTGTTATCTGTCCCAAAAATACATAAAAATTTGTTTCCACCTCCCCCGCGACCTATTGTAGAGGAAAAGGGTCTTTAATGAACAATTGGGGCTTGGGTGGATGTTCTTCAACCTTTTTCCCCATTATACCCGGCTATCTAAAAAATATGCCCATACCCCCAGTATCCTAAAAATCAAATTGGAATCCCTTGCTCTTTTGGTTATTTGTGACGTTTAAAGTCTTTTCCGCTATGACAAAGACACTTCTCTCAGCCCCCAAAATTTTTTTTGGATCGCTATAGTCATTATTGACCCAGAAAAGAATTTTTTTATTATTGCCCCAAATTCCTTTTACAGCCAATTATTTTTATGTTTGAAATATTTTTTATTTACAGCAAAAGGTGCCTTATAGGGGGAAAATTTTTGCCCCCCTTTAGTAATATCTAAATTTTTGCATTGGGAAAGCAAAACTTATTTACCGATGTAATCCTTTTTCTTTCCCCCTACAGGTGGGGATGGGCGTTTTCTTGACGTCCTCCTGATTGGAAGGTCCGGGACAAAATATCAAAAATTTTGTTCACTATTTAACAAGAATTCTATGAACTTGCATTTTACACATACTTTCAAAACTCAATTAATTGACTTCTTAGAATAACGTCACAATTTTATCATCAAACGTTACAGTGTACCCAACGTAAAACCCACAGCATTGAAAATTTTATGCTGTTGGCTATTTATTCATCCACCACATTATTAATAACATACCCTTTGGGGGAATCATTAGAACTAAAAAGAAAAATACCCACTGCAGCAAAATTTTAAAACAAGAAAAAAAGTCCGTTACGATTGAAAGAACGAGGATATAGCACTGAGTACTCGAATGCAAAAAATAAATAGAAAAAAAATCACGTGAGCAAATTTTTTAAAAACAGAGAAAATAAAAAAAATAAACACAAAACAAAAAGTGCAAAAAAAACTTTCTACGCATACTCACCGCGAATAAAAAAATCGTTAATATCACAAAAAAAAAAAATTACCATTTTCCTGGGACCAAAATTTTCTACTATACTCAGAGGGTATAAATTTTTTATCCAAACGAGGGCCTACATTGGATCCCTCTTTTTTTCCAAGTCTTTTTCTTTTGACCCAAAAAAAAAAAGAAAAAATTGGCTTTCTGTCAAGGAACCATAGGTGTGGTCACAAATTTGTATATTTGAAAATATGCAAACTAGATACCTTTGTATTTTTTACAAAGAAACAATATAAATTGTAACTTATCAATTGCAAACACCCAAAAAAAAGTTGTTATCAATTACAGCATAAAAAGCAATTACAAACATTGGGTGTACAATTTTTTAAAAACCGCATCAACGACATATTTCTGAAACCCCTAAGCATGGGTGGAAATTGGTTGTCTCTGTACTAAAAAATTTCATAGAAAAAATGGCAGCGACACTACCCACATGAAAGTGATAGGTTTGAAAAAATAAAACAATCCCTTTGGGGGGCAATTTTTAAAAAATAAGTTATTACCAGAGAGGCAAAATGGAATTTGTATTAGGTACTCGACAACCACGGCCTAAAAAGTTTCCGTTATCTGCTTTTTCAATACTAAGTGCTTCTTTTTTTTTTTCTTCTTTGTTTTTTAAATTTTCATTGAATGCATATATTGTAAAAACATATTTACGTTGGGAATCCAATGGTTAACTCTGCGGGGACTACGCCTTTATAAGGGGTTGGTTTGTCATGACCATGGGCACAATTTTAAGACTAGTTTAGTCGAAAGCGTCGTGCAATCTTAGCAGTGCTGTATTCAACTCTCCCATGTATTATACATTTTAAAAGGAAAATTTTAAAACAATTTTTTATTTTAAAAATATAAGTGGGATCTCTGCTTAATGCTACTTCTAAGCAAGTGGAGTATATATTTTATGCCTGTTTCCCGCTGCTCCCCGAGCTGAAGCTGATGGGAGTCTCCCTTCTCTGCAAGTCGTTAAACAAGGTATTTAATTCATATTCTGAGCTGACAAGTGACTGTTTTCACATGCGGTGATAAAAAAAAAAGTATTATTGGTTCTCATAGTGTGTATTTTTAAAAAGTGATTTGATTTTTTTTTTTAAATATATGAACATTTTCATATTTAGTTTAATATCAACAATAGAATTTGATATTATTTTACTGAACAATAATTTTTCTTCAGTGAGCTCTGCCGGAACAAATGTTATCCAAAGTCATCAAAATTGCCAATTATGACTTTGATAGATAGACCCTACTTATGCAATGACAGGACCATTTTAACAATTTCCCAAGAATGTATTTTTATACTCATTTTTAAATATTATATATGTTAATGACATGGTCAGAAGGTTGTTAGCTTAAAACTGTAATGCATAAAATATATTAATTTTTGCATAAGGTACAAGTTATTTTACATTCTAACAATGTAAGGCCTGCACAAGCTTAATTTTATTTAACAGGGAAAGGCTGTTTCTCATTAGACCATAACATGCTATTAGGCAGTAAGCTTTATGCATCATAATCATGAGAGACTGCTTGAGAGTACTTTATTACTAATTTATTCATGACTTACAAAATTCTTTATAATGCAGCACTGAACTTGGGAACTTTTGAATAAAGATTTTCTTTCAAGATTGGACCAATCAAGATGCCATTAATAACAGTGCAAAGGTTAATATATAGGATGGGATTCATCAAACAGAAATCCCATGAACACATCATCTGCTAGCAGTATATACTATAAAGGTCAATAGTGTTTATTTTATGATTGTAACACAATAATGATGTGATATATGTTGCCTTATTGAAATACTGAATTATGCTTTAGGTTCATGGGCCATTTAACGATGAAAGATAAAAAAATATATATCAATGTGTAAACATAGAGAATGTTTACTGTGGATATCTATTTACCTTTACATGCATGTCAGCTTACTCACAAAGCAATCACAATGACTGGTGTAATCACAGTCCAAGGAGGTACATCATTAATATAGATTGCTATCTCAAGATGGCAAGCACATTAATGGATTCATATTGTAAGCTTGCTAGATTACCCATCATGGCCATTTACATCTGACCAATAGTGCATGCCAGAAAAAATGGGCTAAGTGTGACAAATTAATATATCTAGTCAAAGGAAATAATGTATGTGCATTCAAACTTTAAATGAAAGTGTGGAAACCATGGAATATAGATTTGTTATCATAGTCATCTTTCATCCACAGAAGGACTTTTCCATTTTAAAAGCTAGATTATTATAAGGTCATTTTCAATATGTTTATAATGTTGTAATGGATAGTGGTAACAGGTAACAAATTTAAGCCTTAAATCTCCCAGTAATTTTAGATTCATTTTAAGTACATCCTAGCACATTTTAGGGCTTCTAGCTGTACTGTATACTTATGGCTGATGTAAAGGGAACCAAGAAAAGGGTATGTTGGATTTCAAGAAAAATCTGGTATTGACTTGTCTCCTTTTCCCAATTAAAATAAAAATTTACTTATGTATGGGTACGGAAAGCAATACAATACACTAGGTCAAGGTACGTGGACAGTTTTCTAATAGTATTACGTAGGTTTTTACAGTTCTACAGAATTATTTCTGAAATGTATTCCTTCATTCATTAGATTTAAAGATATTGTCTAGTTTTGAATGCTTCTAATGCTTTCTTATCACATTTTCTGCTATTCGATTCTATGCCCGGTCTGGCACCCTCGTTGATTAGCAAGTGTAAAGAAAAGTTATAAAGAATGTCTTTTTCATTCAGGTGGACCAGACATTAGTTTCATTGGATGCTTTGTCATGTTAAATTTACCCTGTTAGGGATCTCCATTCACACTGAACAATTGCTATGAGAACCCCCTACAGATTAAATTAGATTGTTGGGGTCAAAAGAGCAAAACATCATGAAATCAGTTTACTTGCAGTGGATTTTAACTTTGAACACTAGGGGCGACATGTATGAATTCGACTGCGTACTTTTTTTTAACTTGGCGCCGGCACTCCAGTTCTAAATAGATATAGAAGAGTGTAGAATACGACAGTATGAAGATTTTTGGCGCATTACATAGAGCTTAATGCGCCAAACTTTATATGGGCAAAGAGTGTAATGCGCCAAACTTGGCGCATTAAGCTCTATGTAGTGCACCAAAAATCTGTCGTATTCTACACTCTCAGAATCTCAGAATCTGAGCATTGAAATATTAAGAGGGCAACATATATGAATTCGAATGCATGCATTTTTTTTACTTGGCGCCAACACCACAGTTCTAGATAGATATAGAAGAGTGTATATTACGACAGATTTTTGGCGCATTACATAGAGCTTATTACGCCAAACTTTGTATGGTCATAGAATGTAATGCGCCAAACTTGGCGCACTAAGCTCTATGTAATGCGCCAAAAATCTTCATACTGTCGTATTCTACACTCTTCTATATATATTTAGAACTGGAGTGCCGGCGCCAAGTTAAAAAAAAGTACGCAGTCAAATTCATACATGTCGCCCTAGATATATTTTATGCAAAAAAAAAAAAAAGACATTTTGGATAGGTTATTTTTTTTAATATTTTGTATCATAAGTGGTATGATGTGACATGGTATGGTATAGTAGGATATGATATGTTAGGACTGTTCTTGATTTTTTTTTTCAATTCAGATATTATAATTATCTACTGTATTATTCAGCACTCTTTACTATATACACTAAAGGGCAACATACAAGCAATACCAAATACATTAAAGAGCAGCACATCATTCTTTGCATAACAAGTGATTTGTTGGCATATACATATTCTGAAAGGTCAGTAAGACAAAGCACTTTGTAGAATTTATGGCACTGCTATATAATGATCTAGTCAGTTTGTATAATTGTTAATGTTACTGCTACGTGTTCTAGCAATAAAACTTCTGCATTTAGTGGAGCTCACTAATCTAGCATTTCTCAATATTCTGTGAGTATAGGATAGTTTATAATCTATACAGTTGGTGCCTTTTTATACCAAGCACACCAGGGCAGGTCCTTAGTAGTAACCTTCCTTCTACTTATTAACTTTAGGCCCCAATCACATCACATTTTGACCTTCTTTCAGAGATATATATTGAAAGACTGAACCTGATTATAAGCATACAGTAGTATATTTTGCCTGTGATGCTTAGGGAATCACTGTTAGTATACTGTTTATATACAGTTGAGTTACATTATTGTGACCACCTATTTTTGGCATTAGCAGCAGATAGCTCATGAAGGAAGTCATGTGTGTTAAACTGGCTTAGAGGGTATATAAGGTGTGAGATAGGCTGTCTTCATACATATCCGTTGTTGTGATCAGAGTTGAAAAAAGGGATGATTATTTGCTTTCGAGCCAATGGTATTTTTGAAACTGCACAGCTTGTGAATTGTTCACATGCTGCCTTGGAGAAAATATGTTGTGCATGGACAAATGGAAAATTTGTGCATAAGCAATGTAGAAAGTGCAGAGCACCATATGCTTTTGCTATGAAAAGTGATCATTAGCTATTTGTCAGAATTCTCTCACCTGGTCAGCTTCCAGTCTGCAAGGAGCAATGCTCTGCACCTGTTGTTTCTCCAGGTGGGCCTCTACACCCAGAGAGACGTTCTGTTGGTAACTCCTGGAGTGACACACGTCCAGACACTCTGGACAGGGGATGTGTTATACGGGCCAATAGTAGATCCAGGAGACAGCACCAATCTGCTATGAGAGCAGTGTCTAGGCACTCCATTTAAATCTCCCTGTATCTGTCTGTTGCGCCTTTGATAGTTTTTGGCTACCCCAGACCTTACCTTCGTTCATTGCTTGCTATTCCGTTTATCTGACCTTTGCCTTTTTCCTCACCTCAGCTTGTCTTTCTGATTTTGTACCTTGCTCCTAACAATGTTCTTAATTCTGGAATATTTACTGGTTTCTCTCTTGTCTTGCTCTTTTTGGCCTAATTTAACCTTCCATTGCTGACCCGGACTGTCCAACTATTCTACAACCAGACGGCCAACGCACTGTAGGAGCGTGGGGAGAGTCACCCAAGTGGGGTCAGCCCCTGAGGGAAGCACGTCAAGTAGACAGGGACAGTGAGCTAGGTTCCAGTGATGGCTCACTGTACCGCCCTTGTCATGACAATGTCACAGGCCAAAACCGTTACTACTGCTCTGGAGTTTTTATATTTTTACTGCTAGTGCTAAATAAAACAGATACACACTATTTGGGCAAGTTCCTAGTGTTTTGTTTTATTCCTTATGCACTTATTTTTATTTTAACTTATTTTAACTTCTTTTACAGTTCTGCTTATTAGTAGTTTAGTTTTAATACTACCGTTTCTACAGCTCTCTATGCACTATGACCCCCATGACAGCATTGGTGGAGCAGATGCAGGGGCTTACCCAGCTAGTCCAGGATCTGACACTGAGAGTACAAAAGTCAGAGTGTTCCAGCATCACTTTCCTCTCCTGTGGAACCCAATATTCAGCTACCAGACAGGTTCTTGGGGGACAGGAAGGCCTTTCTGACATTCAAGGAGGCATGCTGCTTGTATTTGAGGCTCCGCCCATGTACCTCAGCTAATGAGGAGCAGAGAGTGGGAATTGTCATGTCCTTTGTCCAAGGTTCCCAGAAGTGGGCATTCTCATTATCGCCTGAATCGCCAGAACTGCCTTCAGTGGAGAAGTTCTTTGACTCCGTGGGCTTACTCTTTGATGAGCCTGATAGAGAAGCTATAAGCAGGACTCAGCTGACCATCCTTAAGGCAGGGTAAAAAGACAGTGGAGGAGTATTGCTCCAAATTTCATTGTTGGTGTTTTCCATTGAGGTGGAAAGCCCCAACTTTCAGGTGTCAGTTTAGGTTAGGACTAGCTGACCATGTGAAAGACATGTTGCTTGCTACCCTACTCCCAGTGCTCGTGATGAGGCGATGGCCCTGGCTGTTCATCTGAACAGACGTTTTAGGGACGTTTTAGAGACATCAGGGTGCATCCATTTTGCTGGTCTGCTTCACTACCACCCGGGTGTCCACCATCCCTGAGATACCTCCTGAGGAGCTTATGTAGGTAGGGGCTACTGCCAGTGACCATAGGACTTGTAGTCACATCCATTGACTGTGCGGGGATGGCCACCACATCCATGAGTGCCTCAAAAGGAAGACCAGGCCAGAAAACTCCAGCGTCTATGTGTCTTGCAGGAAGGTCAAAGGGCAAACAGGTATTTCCTATTATATTGAAGAAGTTGTTGCTCCCAAAATTTTGTATGGTCAATACACAGTGAAAAATGTATTCTATTTATTATGGAGGGTTACCCGCTGTTGTGGTTTTTGAGGTTGCCCTGGCTTCAGAAACACAACTCTGTGCTGGACTGGAATTCCGGAGAATTAATCAGGTGGGGACAGCAGTGCTATAATAGATGTTTCCCTATTGTACTTGGCAAAACGGAGGTAGAACAAATTCCCGTCTTTATTTATCACTTTGCTGAATTTTTTTTCAAAGAAACAGTCGGAGATGCTACCCCCTCATAGATCCTATGACTGTGTCATTGACCAATTGCCTGGGGTGACATTTCTGAAGGGCAGGATATACAATCTGTCTGGTCCGGAGAGTTTTGCCATGAAGCAATACATTGCAAAAAGTCTACAGAAGGGCCATATCCGGCCTTCGGTATCCCCTATGGGTGCGGGGTTCTTCTTTGTGGGGAGAAAGGATGGAGGTCTCCGTCCATGCATTGATTACCAGGAACTTAATAAGAACCAATACCCTTTACCCTTGATTCCAGATCTGTTCAATCAGATCCAGGGACCAACGTGGTTCTCCGGACTGGATCTGAGGGGGCGCTTATGACCTTATTTGTATCAAAGAAGGGGATGAGTGGAACAAAGCATTTAATACTCCGGAGGGCCATTTTGAATATTTGTTTATGCCATTTGGGTTGTGACTAGAGATGGGCGAATTGATTCTAACGAAGTGGAATTCGTTTAGAATTTCAGGAAAACTTCGGTTCGGAACGAAGTCGAACTTTGGGGTACTTCGGGTGAATGAAGTGTGCTTTTGATTGATAAAATGGCTGCGAGCACATGGCGCTACATGGGGCAAAGCACTCTGGGAGGAAGAAGGGCATAGCCTGCATGACATGTGCAGAGGTGAAGCCAATCAGAGACCGGCGGGATTCTGTGACGTCACCGCACTATATAAGTCCGGGCGCGACGCTGGGAGCTCATACCGCTCTCACTGTACTGATCAGGGAAGGTGCTGCCGCGGCTGATAGCTCTTACTGAAGAATTGATTTTTATATAGCGATTTCTGTGGGGTGTCTCAGCTTGTCTCAGAGACTGTTCTCTTAATGTTCTATTTCTGATTTTTTGGGGTATTGGATCTGAAATCCAGTGTGCGTCCACTGCAGCTGCATATACATTCAATATCCAAGTGGGATCTAAGCCAGTTCCTGTTGTATTCATTTAAAGAAACAGCATTTTTACAATACAAATACCACTTCATTTTTGGCTGCTCAATTCTATTGCGCAATTTACATCCAGGGGTTAATTAAGCATTGTTTTGCTGGTGTGCTGACCCCAAGAAACCGTCTTTTCCAATGCCAAAATATATACATTTTTCCTGTAGCCTAATTCACAGTCCAAAGGTTAATTAAGCCTGTTTTGCTTGTTTTACATTTAGTAAAACACACAGTGTTTTAAACGACACATACAAGTAAGATTTTCCTGGCAAGGTTACCCAAGCTGTTACTGGTTCATTTGGGTCAAACAGTTTATTTATCATACAGGATAATCATCATCAAAGGTTGTATTTTAGCTGGTTGTGACCCAAGAAACCGTCTTTTTCAACGCAAATATATAAAATTTTCGTGTGCCTAATTCACAAGCAAAGGTTAATACAAATGTACTCTTGCAGAA
>JAODAL010031977.1:0-47663 GCA_025379985.1 Phyllomedusa bahiana | reverse complement strand
AGGACATTGGAGCAGAAGCATTTCTGGTGAAATGGTGGATTTTTTCCCAGGTGCAAGAAAGGGGGAGCAGGAGCGCGGAGGAGGTGGATGGAGATGAGGAAGACAGGCAGATGCCCCCCAAGAACCTGGCGTATACAGTGGAAAGGGAGGCGGGGAGCCCTCGGATCACTTGTCAGAGGGCCCCGCAGCTGCTTATTTGCCTGGTAGTGAAAGCCGAATAGTCAGCACCGGGCAGAGGGATAAATTTGGTCTCCACCCTTTTGGACCCTTTGCAACCGGCCCCCAAAATGGGAGCCTTTTTCCCGCTTTTGAGAGGGAGGACAAACTCAAAATACTATGGGGAAATGTCCGTAACAGTTGGCCGCTCCCCTATGTGCGGACCCTCCCTGACGGGGTCTGCCGGGGGGTTCCTCAAAATGGTACTACTGCCCCGGTGCGGGGGGAAGGGGGGGGGGGGGGGGTAGGGCAGTACCACCCTCCTTTAGCGAAACCTAATTCTGGAGTCATGTGAGCACTTTCCCTTCCCGCTAGTGGGGAGGGTAGTCGCCAGCACAGCGTCCCTGGAGCAGTCCCTGAAAAAACAGGTGGTGGCCTCGGGAAGCACTTCCACCCGTTAGAAGACCCCGCTGGACTACTGGGCAGCCAAATTTTAGTTGGCCCAACTTCCGAGTTTGCAGTGGGAAGCTGCCCCGCCCGGCCAGTAGGTAGCTCAAGCGGGTGTTCGGGGGGCGGGGGGCCACGTTACCCAAGGAGCCCCCTTGTCCACGGGAAATGTGCCCCCAAAAAAAACCCCCAAAAAAAAAAAAAAAAAAACCCCCACCAAAAAAAACCCAAACCCCCCACCATTTATGCCCCACCCGCCTGATGCCCACACATTGCTGACAGTTTTTCCATCTGCCACCAACCCCTTTTTCCAGGTGGGATTGCCCCCCACCTCCACCTCTGTCATTGTGCCACTGTCTGACCTATGCTGCTGTGTGGGGTGCTGCCGTCACCCCCACACTGTGTCATTGTCCCACTCTTGGCTACTCCTGTTTTTGCCACCTCCAGAAAAAGCATTGTGCCACTGCCTACCCCCTGCTGCGCTGTGGCTGCTGCCCTGACCCACAACTGTGTCATTTTCCACTTCTACCCCATGCTGGCTGTGGCTACTGCGTGACCCCCAACTGTGCTTGTCCACTTGTGGCCTACTCCTGTTTTTTCCACCTCCAGAATGTCATTGTGTCACTGCTGACCTCATGCTTGCTGCCGTGACCTCAACAGTGTCCTTGTGCCAATGTCTGACCTATGCTGCGCTGTGGCTGCTGCCGTGACTCCCCCACGTGTCATTGTCCCACTTTTTTGGCCTACTCCTTTTTTTGCCCCCTCCCGAATGTCATTGTGCCCCTGCCTGACCTCATGCTGCTCTGCCCCGTGACCCCTTTTTAACTCCTGGGGTCTTGTGCCACCTGTCTTTTAACCCTTTTGCTGTGTGTGGCTGATGCCGTGACCTACACCTCTTTTATGTGCCACTGTCTGACCTCATGCTGCTGCTGCTGTTGATGCCGTCAACTCAACACTGTGTCATTGTGCCACTCTTTGGCCTACTCCTGTTTTTGCCACCTCCAGAATGTCATTGTGCCACTGCCTGACCTCATGCTGCTGCTGCCGTGACCTACACACTGTGTCATTGTGCCACTGTCTGACCTCATGCTGCTGCTGTGGCTGATGCCGTGACCTACACACTCTGTCATTGTGCCACTGTCTGACCTCATGCTGCTGCTGCTGTTGATGCCGTCAACTCAACACTGTGTCATTGTGCCACTCTTTGGCCTACTCCTGTTTTTGCCACCTCCAGAAGATATGTCTATTGTGCCACTTGCCCTGTGACCTCATGCTGCTGCTGCTCGCTGCTACCTACACACTGTGTCATTGTGCCACTGTCTGACCTCATGCTGCTGCTGTGGCTGCTGCTGTGACCTACACACTGTGTCATTGTGCCACTGTCTGACCTCATGCTGCTGCTGTGGCTGATGCCGTGACCTACACACTCTGTCATTGTGCCACTGTCTGACCTCATGCTGTTGCTGCCGTGACCTCCACACTGTGTCATTGTGCCACTCTGTGACCTATTCCTGTTTTTGCCACCTCCAGAATGTCATTGTGCCACTGTCTGACCTCATGCTGCTGTGGCTAGCGCCGTCACCTCCACACTCTGTCACTAATGTTGCCACCTGAGCTCTCAGCTTGTTTTTTTCCAGCTTTCTCTGGCATGACTTTATCAGGCAACATTCCCCCTTCAGTTTTTTGGTCAGTTTTGCCCTCTTAAGTGCCCAGGGAATTTTATAGTGGAGCGATTTTAAGAGCAGCAGCAGTCATGTGCGTGTCATACTAAAACACAACATTGTATGAAGATCAAACCAAGCTCCCTCTGCATATTTAAGCATGGCACAACGTTCTACAGCACCCTGCAGTCTCTGTGCAGCCTGGAAATAGCTGTTTTTTAACGTGATTCGTGCCGAAGTAATTCGGAACAAAGTTATTTTTTGCTGAGAAATTCAGCGAAGTAAACGAAAAGAATTTCGGGAAATTCGCCCATCTCTACTTATGTCCCTTTATTTCCAGTGGCTGCTTGAGATTTTTAAAGGCTCGGTAGATGCTGACTTTGTCATTAAAGTCCAAGTATTTGACAATCACTGGACGTGGGCGTTCTCTCAGAGATGGGAGCAGTTGTGGGTCCTGCTTGCCTGAAGAGTCACGGGATCGCAGGTCTGGGCCGATTCTATGGGCTCTCTCCACTCTGCATGGTTGGGGCAGCCCTAAGAGTTCTGGCAGTAGGCACTCACACAAGGGGCGACATGTATGAATTCGAATGCGTACTTTTTTTTTACTTGGCGCCGACACTCCAGTTCTAAATAGATATAGAAGAGTGTAGAATACGACAGTATGACGATTTTTGGCGCATTACATAGAGCTTAATGCGCCAAACTTTGTATGGGCATACAGTGTAATGCGACAAACTAGGCGCACTAAGCTCTATGTAGTGCGCCAAAAATCTGTCGTATTCTACACTCTCAGAATCTCAAAATCCGAGCCTTGAAGAGGGCGACATGTATGCATTCGAATGTGTACTTTTTTTTTACTTGGTGCCAACACCACAGTTTTAAATAGATATAGAAGAGTGTAGAATACGACAGATTTTTGGCGCATTACATAGAGCTTAGTGCGCCAAGTTTGGCGCATTACACTCTATGTCCATACAAAGTTTGGCGCATTAAGATCTATGTAATGCACCAAAAATCTTCATTCTGTCATATTATACACTCTTCTATATCTATTTAGAACTGGAGTGTCGGCGCCAAGTTAAAAAAAAGTACGCATTCAAATTCATACATGTCGCCCAAGGAATGTAGATCTCTTGCTGCCACCGACTCTGGGATCCCGATCAGTCGCAGGTTGTTGCGGCGAGACCGGTTCTCCAAGTCGTCTATTTTATCTGAGAGCCGCTGGTTGTCAGAGCACAGTTGGGCCAGGGCGCGGTTGGTGGAGTCCCGCTTGTTCTCCAGCTCTTGGAGGCGCTTTTCATGGTCATCGGTGCGCTGAGCCTGCTTGTTGATATCGTTCTGGATTTTGACAAACATGGCCGTGACTGTAGCGGAGATCGTCGCTGCCAATGTCTCCTGGATATCTGGAGCCATCTTCTGGGCCACCACAATGGCCAATTTTTTATAGTCCACCATGGAGTCATCAATCGCGCCCTCATCGTAGCCATCAGTGTTATCAGAGGCAGGTTGCAGTAGTGGCGGTGGAGAGAGTGGTGGTGGGCTCAGCGATTTATGTACAGTCTCAACATTACTTGTCTTTCTGTTACTGGCAGTGTCAGTGATAATGAGCTCAGATTTAGCGCCCTTTTGCGTCTTATTCGCCTTGCTTTTGCCCATTGTTTGGACGAAGCGGTCCATCCGAGGAATGGAGAATAGAAGAGAGATTCAGAGCTATGAAACTGCAGTTGTGGTAAGTGCACTTTGTTCGGCCACCACTAGATGTCGCCACAGCTTAAACAGATGGATCTGAGCTGTGTTATGTGAGAGATGAAGACATGAACAGTCAGTGGAGTCAGCCAGGCAGAGGGGAGAAGCAGGAGCTGGTGGGAGTTCTGCAGAGCCCAGCAGGTGTGAGCCCAGGTGAGGCAGCAGTCCAGTTAGGGATAGATGTGTATATAAAGAGCCTCCTCTCCTTTTATTGTATGGAAGACACAGAGGCTGTCAGCAGGCAGTGCAGCTGTGATAGACAGTCCGTGCGCAGTAGCAGGGGGGGTCAGAGAGGGAGCCGCCGCCTGCAGTCACTTCCCTGCTCTCAGGGGTGGGGGGGGGGGGGGGGGTTGGCTGTAACACTGGAGCATGCTTCTTATGAACGGGCTGTCAGCCACTTGTAGAGGAGAGGAGAGGAGATCCATCACAGGAGCTGCCGACAGGAGAGAGTGCTTTATCTCCCGCTCTCAGGTGCAGCAGGTCCCTGCTCTTCACAAACCTTGCAGTGTCGGGCTGGAAGTCGGTCTTCACCTCAGCAGGTCTCCGTGCTGTAAAGCTCTTCTCCCGCAAGCAGAGTCAGACAGAGAGCCTGCAATTAACTGTGACCACTCTCTGGTATGTCCCTGCACAGTGCATGTGCGATGTGCCGATATAGAAGCAGATATGTAGCTGGTAGGGTCCCGATGTAGAGGAGCTGCTGCACTATGTGTCTCTACATGCTGGGGCAGGAACAGGAAGTCCAGCCTACCGATCTTAAGGGTGGCCAGCAGATTTCGACCGTTATCGTACACCACCTTGCCTGGCACAAGGTTCTTGTCACCCAGCCAGCTCTCAGTCTCGTTGCGGAGAGCCGTCCACAGTTCCTGACCTGTATGTGGACGGTCTCCAAGACAGATAAATTTCAACATGGTCTGGTTTCTCTGGGCACGTGATGCCACCAGAGGACCTTGGGGGAAAGAACCCTGCACCATCCATGCGGTTTTGAAGAGCATGCGCCGAGCCTGAGAGCCACCTTCACCACCAGAGACATCCACCCAGTGAGCTGTCACAGAGATATAGCGGCCTTGGCCGTGCTTACTAGTCCATGTGTCGGTGGTCAGATGGACTTTTCTGGATACAGATGCAGACAACGCGCTTGAAATTTTAGATGACACGTGGCTGGCCAGGGCAGGGACGGCTTTTCTGGCAAAGAAATTCCTGCTCAGCATGTGGTATTGGGGGCAGGCAAGGGCCATAACGTGGCGGAACCCATCTGTGTCCAACAAACGGAAAGGCAACATTTCCAAGGCCAAAAGCCTGGCAATTGGGCCCAATTCAGCTTTTGGCTTTGGGATGGTTGGGTTAAAGTGTTCCTTCTGCTCCTAAACCTGGGAAAACAGAAGGCTGGCTGCTAGACTGGCCGCTGTACGGCGTGCAGGGCGTCAAACTGGCGGGAAGGAGAAAGGTAAGGATGGTCTCTGGTGGTGCTGGTGGTACTCGGGCGACAGTGGAGGCTGAAGCGGAGGCTGTCCCTGATCATGACTTTTGAGAGACATGGGCAGCTGAGGAACGCTTGGTGGGGGCGGAGGAGGGGGAGGCAGAGACAGAGGGTGTGACAGTGGTTGGAAGCCCGGCATCGGTGTGGCCTTTTCGCCAAGTGTTGCCCCCATTTCAACTCATGCATTCGCTGTATGTGACTAGACATGTTGGTGGTGGTTAAACACCTAAGATTCTTGCCACTACTGATGCATTTATGGTAAAGGCGGAATATGACATCACTGGGTGAATCAGAGGCTTGCTCGAAAAAGGCCTAGGCATGAGAGGGGCCTTGGGCCTTTTCGACGGCGATAAGCGAGGAGCGGTGTTTCCGCTGATCGTCGGCCTGGCGGAATCATCTCACGGACTTCTGCGACTGCCCTCTCCCTTTTTGAGGCGGGAGCCCCTACTGACACTACCCCATCGTCTTCCTCCTCGTCCAGTGGGTGAAAACGCTCGCAAGCAAATTCTCTGAAAAGACCACGTTGGATCCGCAATGTCGTCATCATCATCATCAACACAGGTGACTTGGTGGGCCTGACTTTCCTGCATCCGGGGAGCGGCGGGCTACAAAAAAGGGAGGCACTGAAAGGCGTTGTCGACCCCCCGGGGGTTTTTTGCCGATTGGCCCGGGCCCTTCATTCCCCTTCTCTGAGGGGCCAAAAGGAACGGGGGCCCACGCGACAAAATTTCATCCTCTTTGGCCTCTTGATCTTTTAACATGCCTTCGGACCCCCAACCGCATTTTGAAACAAAAAAGGGCTTTCCAAAAATGGATTATCCACGTAGGGGGGTTTAAAAGGGTTTGACTTTTGGGGGCCTGCCTTCGCCCAATTGGGGGAACGGGGGGGGCTGATTATGCTTGAAAATGAAAAATTTTTTGGCCCTTTTTTGACGGGTTTGGGAAGGAATAGGGGGGGAAAAGACTGCGGGGTCGGGGTTTTTTCCCCAAATTATCCATTTTGAAAACCCAGAATTTTGGCCGCCCCCCGTTTTTGTTGGGGTTTAAAAACGGGGAAATTTGCTTTTCCCTTTTTTTGGGCCCAGAACCCCCAAACCCCCCCGGTTTAAAAACAAGCCTGAAACCGGTCCGGGGGCCAAACCAAAAACCGGATTCCTTCCCTGGGTTTTGGGGGGTGTTATGCCAAGGACGGGGAAAAAGAAACCTTTTTTTTCGTCCCCCTTTTTCTACCCCAAAAGGGTTTAAAAACCCCTACTTTGGGCTCCTTTTACCACCGGGGCATTTCCCTTTTTTCCCATTGTTTTAAAAAAACTCCCCCAAAATGTAAAGAAAATTTTTTAAAGGGAAAAAAAAGGGTTTTTTGGGGGAAAAAAATTCCCCCTTAAAATTAAATTTTTGAAAAAAAGGCAAAAAAAAGGGCCGGTTTCTTAAAAACCCTCAAAACTTCCCTAAAAAGCCTTTTTAATTAAAACGGGAAAAATTTTTTTCCCTAGAAAAAAATTTTACCTTTTTGGAAATGGCGGGGGTTTTTGGTTGGGAAGGAAACCCCGAAAAAGGACAAAATTCCCAAATTTGGGAATCCCTTCCCCCCCGGGGGGTTCCCAAGGATTTAAAAACGGCCCCTTTTTGGGAAAAAACCCGAGGGAAAGTGAAAAAAAATTTTTTTTCAAAAAAAATTTTTCCCTTAAACCCCGCTTTTTCTGCCGCCAAATGGGTTTAAAAAAACTCCTCCCCTGTAAAAAAGAAAAAGTTCCTTAAAAAATTTTCCCTTGTTTGGGGAAAGGCGGGAAAACAAAAAAGGGTCTTTGAAAAAAACGGGGGCTGAAACCTAAGGGGAAAAAAAAAACCTAAAAAAAATTGTTTCAGTTAATAAAAGGTGAGTTTTTGAAACCCTTTTAAAATACACCTGCATTACTAGAAAAATCTGTATCCAATATAAGTTCCGGGCCTTGAAAAAAAAATTACAAAAAAAAATTTTTCGCAAAAATGGCCAAAAAAAGTTAAAAAAAGTTTTTTTTTTAACAGGGTAAAAGCAGAAAGTCTGGCTGCCAAAAACCCCCTCTTTTAAATCCTGTCAAAACCCTGAAAAATTTTTGGCCTGTATTGTACCCCCCCCCCTCCCGGGGTTTTACGCGTAGGGCTTTTTTAAAAAACACCTCCCCAAAAATAATTTTTTTAATTTGAAATTCTCAAAATCTACCTTTTTTTTAAAGTTCAAAGTTAAAAGCCTTTTGTCTGGGGAAAACAAATAGAACTGTTTCGCTGAGCTGAAATTGAGAGAGCCCTAGAACACGCCCTGCTTTTTAGGAACACTGACACACCCCGATGCTGAACCGGGAAAGGGGGTTTTTTATTTTAAAACGAGGCCATGTTTTTTTTCCACCCAAAATTTCAAAAACCGTAAAACATCCCAGTCTACGTCGCACACCCACTCACCTTTGCTCTATTCTCAAAGCTGATTTGCTGACCCCAAAATAAAGGGGAAGTCCAAAAAAGGCGCGATATTAAATAGATTATGCGCAAAATTTTAAACCTAAATTTTTCCCAGACCCAAAAAAATTCCGATAAACCCAAAAAAAACCCGGGTCCCCGATTTCAACTTGTGGGAAATAATCGCTCAAACACAAATAAACGGCATCCCTTGCTTCACCGCACTCACCCCTAAGCCCGGGCCCTCCCAAACTAAACCCCGGTTTCCACTTTCACAGCCTCCCCCCCTTCCTTATCAGTAATTTCCTTCAACCCCTTCCAAATGATTGTAAGGATTTTCACAGGCCTTTTTGGGACCAATGGGGACATCTTTTTCCCTTCTCTTCAGGGCTAAGGTCCCCGGGGGAACAAAATCCCCAAACGAAAACAGCAGTAGAATGGAAAATGGCAGAAACCCGCTTTGGGAAAACATTTTTTTAAAAAATTTTTAAATTTTTCTTATTGAAAATTTTTAAATTTTGTGAGGGTCCAAAAGGGAAAATGTGCGGTTTTTTTTCATGCGGCGGTAAAGGAAAGGGATAGTCAAGGGCCCCGTTCATTTAAATGGGTGGTTTTAAATATTTACTTTCTTCTGGTCCCTTTTTTTTCTGGGGGCCATAAGGGGGGGCATTGGCGGCTTTTGGGGCCCCGGCTGGGAAAAAAAAAGGACAGCCCAATGTAAAGTTCACTAAAATAGGGGGGTTTAATCCCTCCCTTTTTCCAGCACTTTTTTTTTCTGGGGGCCCATAAGGGCACCCTTGTGGCTTTTTTTTTCCCTTTCCTGCGGTAAAGGACGGGGATATCAATGCCATTTCACTAAAATAGTGGTTAAATACTACTTTTTTTCCCAGCATTTTTTCCATTCTGGGGGCCCTATAAAAGCTTTTCTTGGTATTTTTTGGGGTAAAGGCTATTTTGAAAGGGATCCCGGGTTTTACAATAGGGCAGTATTCCAGTCAGGGCCCGGAAAATCAAAAAGGTCCCGGTGGGGGCCCTTATTTCAAAGGGTTTTACTTAAAACCAGACTTAAACCAGGATTGAAAAAGGGTGGAAAGGGGAAACCCATTACTTTTATTCTTTTCAATATTAGCTTTTTTTTAACCTATCCCCCATAAAGGTTTTTCCTTCCCCTCTTTTATCTCAACCCCCTTTTTTCCTGAAACTAATGCCAATCCCCACACCCCTTTTAACTGGGCAATGATTTTCTATATCTCCCCCTTCCTTTTTCCCTCCCATTTTGACGGGCCCCAAACCAATCTTTTTTCCACAATCAATGCCCCCCCAACCCCAAACAGACCCAAGAAAAAAAAAAACTAGGGGCTACCCCACTCCCACCGCTCCCCCCTCTCTCTCCCTGCCCTGGTGCGGGGGACATATCTCCTAACTATTTGTTGACGATTACTTTTTGACTATCGTCAACGGGTTTATAGTCGATTTTGGGGAAATTTTATAAATAAGAATCCGATGGGTCGTAATGGGTTTATCGCCGATACCTTTAAAGTCAATGGGAAGGAGAACAACATCTTCTTTTCTTACCCCCAAAACCAGGGATGGAAAAACCCTTGATTTTAACATCCCCCAACAGCCCCAAAGGGATAGGGGAAAAAACATTTTAAGGCAACACACTTTTTTTTATAAAACCCACAAAAAAAAAAACTCACAGACCTTTCACAACCCCTGCCCTTGCACCACAGCATGACCCTAAACCTGCATGACCCAAAAATTTAAAAAAAGTCCCAAAGGCAGAATGATTTGAAACCATCAGTTTTTTTGAACTGGACATTGAAATCCCTTCCAAAAAATGAAAGCATGCCCCCAAACCTCCCTGACCCCAGATTAAAAAGTGCCGAAAAAGGAGTTTTTCCCCAACCCCCAAATTTTAGTTGAACTGGAAATTAACTAAAACCCTGCCCCCTGTCCCCGCAGTATAAACCTTTAAAACCCTGTCGCCCCCACAAAATTAAAAAGTGCGGGAAAAGGGGGTCTTTCAAAAAACCATTTTAGTTGAACGGGAAAATTTTAACTATAACTGCCCCGGGACCACAGTATAAACCAAAAAAACCCTTTCCCTGACCCCAGTTTAAAAAAAAGTCTGGAAAAGGACCCTTTAAACCCAAACCATTTTATTTTTCATGGACATTGCCCAATATCTGCCCTGTACCGCAGAATCCCCAAATTTGTTTTTACCCACAGAAACAAATGGGCACTATCTATTTTGAAACATTTGACTGTCATTTAGTATATTTTTTTGGTAAGTGCCCTTTTGTTTACAGAATTTATTTGGGGAATTTTTTTTAAGGTTTTACATTTTTTATCTTTGGGGGTTTTTTTTTCAATGTGATAACATACAAATACACCCCTCCCTGCAGTTTTTAAAAGGGTTTTTTTTTTAAACACTTAAAAATGTTTTAAAATTCGCCCCGCACCCCCCATAAAAAAAAAAAAATGCCAAAAAATCCCCAAAAATTTCCCTTTTAGTTGAGAAGAACTTTGCCCCCCTGCTTCTGAGAGTGATTCAGCCAATAAATTTCCAAGGTTTCTTTTTTCCTCCAAACCCTTCTTAAAGGATTAGGGACAGACCCCCGGGAGATAAATATGTTTTCGACCCCAAAGTGACTCCAGCCCCAAAAAATTTAAAAAGCCTCAAATTGTCCCAATTTGTGTCCAGCCCTGGGGCCCTTTTTTTACACTACTAAACCCCAGAAATCACCTTTTTAAAAAATTGGAGAAAAATTTTTAGAAAAATTTGGGAAGCTCTCCTGATTGCCCCTAACGGAAAAGCAGGTTTGCCGTCAGTCATCTTTTAAACCCACGGAGGCCCCAGCGCCAGGGCCCATACTTACAGTGGGTCGGTGAGAGCCCAGGACGTCTGTCATTTATTAACCCACAGGTTCAGTTTCCGGGGGCCGGAGTTACAGGGGGGTTGCGGTGAGACCCCAAAAGGCGGGGGTCCGCATCTTTTAAAAAAACGGTAAAAATCCCCTTATGCCCGAAACGAAAACAGTGGGTCCCTGAAGCAGAGGCGGAACGAAGGGGAGGAAAGCCCTCCGGGCCTTCCCTCAGTACACAGTCAAGCCCCGGGAAACCGTTTTCCCCTCCTTTAATGAGTGGGACCAATTGAGTTTTCACTTGGAAATACTGGTGGTTAACGCCCCTTTTTCCAAACCCAGGGTGCCCTTTTTTTTGGCTTTCCCTTTTTCTCATTTTACTCAACGTGCTGGAGGAAATTGCTCTGTTCTTTTTTTCTCGGGTCCGTCCCTCCATACTTAAATGTCCTCTGAAAAACCCAACATCGGCCCATTTTCCCTTACCCCCCTTGTAAAATTTCAGGGGAATTTTTTTTCCCACTTTTTTGTACATAAATTTTTTAGTATTTTAATTTTAGAAAACACTTTTTTTAAAAATAGGATGGAACCCCACCTGTCTTTGTTTCTTTTTTTTTTAAATTGTTTTTAATTTGGTTTGGGTCTAAAACAGGGATTGTTTGCTATTTTTAAAGATTTTGAAAAAAACAATCTTTTTTGCAATATGGGGTCCATTAAAAAATTGTCCAAACCTTTTTCCTGTTTCTGACAGCCCCATCACCCTTAGCCACTCTTGAAAATTTTGGGGAAAGGGAACAAATGTCTTTTAGAAAAAAACTTTTTTTACAATAGGCCCGGTAGCCCCTTTCGCATTTCACAGAAAAAACCCCAAAAAATAAAAACATGACCCATACCACTTTGACCATTGTAAGAAAAAATTTCCCCCTTTTTAGAAAAAAAAAAAATTTTTTAAAAATGGGACCTTTAAAGAAAATGGGCTCATGTCCAGCAAAATCCCCCCAAAAAATTCAAAGCATGCCCCTTGAGCCACTTTGGAAAATTGTGAAAAACAAATGCCCCTTTAGAAAAAACCTTTTTTTATAATGGGACCGTAGATAGCTGCAGGGCCCACAGAAAAATCCCCCCAAAAAATTCAAAAAAATCCCCTTAAAGTCATTTTTAAAAAATTTGTGAAGAACAAAAGCTTTTAGAAAAAAATTTTTTTTAGAATAGGAGCTGTAAAATTGCTGCATTTCAAAGCGGGGAAATGCCCCAAAAAAATTTATAAAAATGACCTTCTAAACCCACTTTTTAAAAAAATGTGGGGGAGAATGAAATTTTAAAAGCCCCCATTTTTTTTTTTTCCCCAAAGGGAACCCATGATTTTTGCTGTATCTCATAGCAAAAATTGACCCCAAAAAATACAAAAAATAAATTTTTTCTCACCAAACTTTTAAAAAATTTGGGGGGGAAAAGGGCCACTTAAAAACCACTTTTCCCTTTTCCCAAAAGGGAAACCATAAATTAAAGCGGGAAACTCACAGAAAACAAACCCCAAAAAATTATAAATATGACTTCCCCAGCCCCTATTAAAATTTGTGATGGAAAAAATGCCACTTAGAAGCCACATTTCTTTTCCAAAGGGACCATAACAAATACTGAATCTCACAGCAACATGCCCCCCCAAAAAAAATTAAAAATTTTATTTCTCAGCCCTTTTAAAAAAAATTGTGATGGAGAAATGGCCACTTAGAAGCCACTTTCTTTTTCCAAAAGGGACCATAAAAAATAGCTTTTACTCACAGCAACTTTCCCCCCAAAACTTTGGGGAAAATTGCGAAAACTTCTAAGATAAAGTAAAGTAAATGGAATACGGTTTTTGTCCTGAAACCTTGCGTTTTTTTAACAGCCCCTCCTCACAGCAAAACCAGAAAAATAACTTTTTGGGAATTGAGAAAAAAAATTTTGCGTAAAAAAATGATCTTTTTTAAAAAAAAAGTTTTAAAAGGGAAACCATTTTTTTTTTTAAAGAGGAATGTAAATTTAGACCCACAATTTTTTTCGTGACCTGGGCAATTGGGGCCACAACTTCACAGAGTTTCCAGGGCCTGATTAAACTTGATAAAAGCAAACGATCCCCTTTATCTGGGGAAACCCGGGATGCGTTTGTCTGAAAATAAACCCCTCCGCTGTGCAAGGGCCCCCGCTCAGATATGAGGGCGGCTGCTGGGCAGGACAACCCCCTCTATGGCGTGGCGAGCCAGTTTCGGGCCATTCGTCCCCTTTTTGGGGATACCCAGAAGTCAAATTTGGGTCCGGAACAAAACCCCCAAAAACACGTGTTGAGACGCAGATACCCCTGCCCATGACCTTAAGCGGGTTCCCCTGTGTTTTGGGATGGGGTGCCCTGCTTTATAATGCGTTGGGGGGTTTTGGGTAAAAAAAAGATTCCCAAAGAGGCCCACCCATTGGGCCCTTCTCCCAAACCTTGTTTCCCCTTGCCATACGGCAAAATTGGAAACAGACCCCTGTCACGCGCTGATGTTTTTCCACCGTAAATTTTGAAGAACGTGAAGCAACGCAACAAATTTCTCCAGTTGATCAATCAAAAGGTCTCCTTTTTCCTGTATTTTACTCTCTATTTGGGGGGTTTGGAAAGAAAGATTGAGTTTTTTTTGTACCGGGGATCCGGGAGGGGGGCCCCCCCATAACTTTTTTTAAATTTTGATGGCCTTAATGCGGGGGATAAAATGTTGGGGGAAAATGGAGCATCCAAGCATTTTCGGGAGAAAGGGAAACCCTTGTTTTCCCCAAAGGGAACTCTGGTCGATGGGCACAGCAAACTAAACTTCCTCATCTTCCTCCTCCCCTAAAATTCCCGTCCCAACCTCTTTAAAGGGCGGGGGACGTCGGAAAACGTCGGTGTCTAAATACCTCCTCCTCCTCCTCCGCTTCCCCAACCCAAAACTTCAAACAGCCCTGACTTCCTAAATGATGCACCCTGAGAGCTGATGTCCCTCCCTTTGCAACTACCCTGGACCCCAAAACCACTGCCTAATGAAGACCGAAAAAAATTGAAAAAACTGTCATGCCTTGGGAAACCCGACAGAGAAAAAGGGGCTCCGTGTCCGCATCTGTGTCCGTTTCCCCCTCCGACCCCTGGGAGGACCTGTTTTTTAAAAATAGTGTCCAACGACGGTTTTTTCCCGAACCCAAGATCACCACAATGCTCAAAGCTGACAAGGGGATCGTCCCGGGACGACCATTTTTGGGGGCTTCCTTTTAAAAGGGAAAGGTAGGTGCAGCTCTTTTCACCTGCCCCACTCTCGGGGGCCCCAACACCCCGAGGTTTCCCGCAAACCCCTGCTTGTCAGGGGCCCTGTGTCACCTTTGTACTGCGTAATGGCAAATTTCCTGCTGCCCCAAACGCTGGACATGTTTGGGGGGTTGGGAAATTTCCCGCGTGTTGCCACCAACAATAGACGTTTGACCGGGGGGGCCGAGCTTTCCTGCAACCACCATTTGGGACAAGCAGGGTGCGAACGGGGGAAATTCAAAATCCCAAACCCCGGGGCCATTTCCCCACAGGGAGCCCCGACCCGGGGCCCCCCTTTTGAAATTTCCCCGGCGACAAGGTTTATGACATGTGCCCCGGGGAAGGGAAAGGGCTCCAGCCCCACCCCATCTTAAGGGGGCCCAGATTTCGCCCGTTTTTCGCACCCCCACCTTCCCCCGGCACAAGGGTCTTGTCACCAAGCCAGCCCCTCCCGGGCCCCCCGTTCGGAGAGCCCCTCCACAGCTCCTTACCTGTGTGTGGACGGCCCAAGACAGATTTAATTTCAACACGGGCCTTTTTTTTTCGGGCAAAGTGATGCCACCCAAAACCTTGGGTGAAAGAGCCCGCACCATCCCCGCGGTTTTTAAGAGCGTTGGGGCCCCATCCCGAAGCCCCCCGTCACCCCCAGAGACATCCACACAGCTCACCCCCTGAGCTGTCACAGTGATATAGCGCCTTTGGGCCCTTTCTTTCTAGTTTCCCTTGTCTTTTGGCCCGATGGACTTTTTCCGGCCCCAGATGCAGAAAAACGCACTTTAAAAATTTTTTGGTTGACACCCGGGGGGCCAGGGGGTGGGGCGGCTTTTTTTGGCAAAGAAAAAGCCGGGGCCCCGGGAAACTGGGGAATTGGGGGGATGCAGGGCCAAGAGGGGGGGAAAACCCCCTGTGTCCCCCAACGGAAAAGGCCAAAAAATTTTTCCAAGGGCCAAAAGCCGGCAAATTCCGACATTTCCCGGCTTTTTTTGGTTTTGGATGGTTTGGGTTAAAGTGTTTCTTCTGCTCCCAAACCTGGTAGACAGAAGGGGTGGGCTCAACTGGCCGCTGTACCCCGTGCAGGTCGTCAAAAATGGCGGAAAGGGGGAAGGGGTTTTGGAAGGGGTTTTTTGTGGGGGCGATTTTAAAATCGGCGACGGGGGGAGGGTGAAGGGGGAGGCTGATTTCCCCGATTTAAAAAACTCTGAGAACCCTGGGGAGCTGAGGAAAAGCCCTTTGGGGGTGGCGGAGGGGGAGGGGGCGGGGAAAAGAAGGTGGACAGTGTTGGGGCCCGGCGTCGGTCCCGGCCTTTTTTTTTCCAAGGTTTTGCCTCCCTTTTTAAATCATGCATTCGCTGCAAAAGGGGCTAGCATGTTGGGGGTGGTTAAACACCTAAGATTCTTGCCTCACTTAGCTTTTAAAGGCAAAGCGGGATATGACATCGCTGGGTGAATCAGAGGCTTTCTCAAAGAAGGGCCCCGGCTTGGGGAGGTCCTGGGGGCCCCCTTTTTACGGCGATAAGCGAGGGGGCGGGTTTTTGCTGACCTGGCGGGGGAATCAAAACAGGGACTTCTGCGACCCCCCTCCCTTTTTGAGGCGGGACCCCCTACGGGCACTAAACCAAACCCCCTTGTCTTCCTCCTCGGCCATTTGATAACGCCCCCGCAAGCAAATTCCCCGCGGGAAAAGGGCCACTTGGATCCGAAAAAGTCTTTATCACAACAACAACACAGGGACTTGGGCGTCCTGACATTCTGCATCCCGGAACGCGGCTACCAAACAAGAGGGGCTGCCCAAAGGGGTTGGGCCCCCGGGCCCCCGGTTTTTTTGGCCGAAAAAAACCGGCTTCCTTCTCCTCCTCTAAAGGGATCATAGCTGGGGGGGGCAAAGCAAGAAAATCACATCTTTGGCCTCTTGATCTTTTAACAAAGGGGCCTTCTTACCCCCAAACCCGCATTTTTTCATTTAAAAGGCTTCAGAAAAAAAATTATCCACAGTGGGGGGTACACAATTAAAATTTGGGGTGCCTTTGCTTCAAAGTTTGGAAAGGGTGCTGATGCGATGAAAAACCCTTTGTGGCCCGGGGACCCGGAGGGGAAAAAGGGGAAGACTGCTGGGGGTGCCCGGGTTTCATTAACCCCCTGAAGAAAAGATCGGGGACCGTTCGTTTTATACTGAGATTCACAGGGCCCAAAAACCCGCGATGAAAAGGCCTTTACGGTCCGCCGAGATCCGCTGGCATCTTTTTGTCGCCAGCACTGGAAGGAAACAAACCTTTTCTCCCTACCTCTAAACCCCCATGCCCCAAACCCCCCCTTTTGCTCCCCTTTTCCCCCCTGGAAATTTTTTCCCCCAAATTCCAAAAAAGATAAAAATTTTTAGAATGGGATGGAAAGTTTTGGGAAAATCTCCCCATTAAAAGAAAGGCAAAATCACAGCTATTTTTCAAATCCCCCCAATCAAAACAAAATTTTCTTTGGGTTGAAATTTTTAAATGCTTTGGGACCTCTATCAAAAAAGCTTGACTGACCCCAAAAATGAAAAAAACACCTGTCTGAAAAGTTAAAACGGAAATAAACGGGATTTTTTGCACCCATCAATTCACCTGTGGGACTACAAAATTTTCCCGAAAACAAATTTAACTGCAAAGAATTTTCATCAACAAAAGCTTGACTGACCAAAAGGAAAAAAACACGTGTCTGAAAAATTTTAAAAGGAAAAAATAAACGGTTTTTTGGCACCTATCAATTCACCTTTGGTGGGCTACAAAAATTTCTGAAATTTAAAAATTTAAAATGCACATAGCCATTTAACAAAGCTTGAAAATGACCAAAAAGTGAAAAAAACACCTGTCTGAAAAAGTATCAGATAATAAACTGTATTTTGGCCTTATCAATTTACCTTTGGTGACTACAAAAAATTTCTGTATTCAAATTTAACTGCAAAGTAGCCAAATCCACAAAGCTTGAAATGACCAAAAAGGGAAAAAAAAACCTGTCCCCGAAAAAGTAAAACAGATAAAAAAGGGCCCTTTTAAAGGGACCTAACAGTACACCTCTGGGGACCTTTCAAAGTTTTCTGGATTCAAAAATTTAAAAAATGCCAGGTGCTCCCCCACATAGCTGGCCCGCGGCCAAAGTGAAAAAAACACTATCCCCGAAATGTAAAAACGGGATAATAAAAAAGGGATTTTTTGGCACCTATCAATTCACCTGGGTAATAAAAAAATTTCTGTATTTAAATTTAAATGCAAAGTACCTATCAACAAAGCTTGACTGACCCAAAAGTTTAAAAAAAAAACACCTGTCTGAAAAGTTACAGATAATAAACTTTTTTTTGGCACCTATCAAATTTACCTGTGGGGACTACAAAATTGGCCCGTATTCAAAATTTTAAATGCAAAGAAACTCTACAACAAAGCTTGACTGACCAAAAAAGGAAAAAAAAAAACCTTTCTGAAATGTATAAAGGATACTAAAAGGTTTTTTAGGCACCTATCATACACCTTTTGGGGAAAATACAAAGTTTTGCTGGATTCAAATTTAACTGCAAAGGGTGGCTCTAACAACAAAGCTGGCCTGCCCAAAGTGAAAAAAACACGTATCGAAAAGTATATGGGATTTAAAAAAAAGGTATTTTTTTGGCACCTATCCCAAACCTTTTTTGGGCTACAATAATTTCTGGATTCAAATTTTTAACCCGCAAGGGGGCCAAAGCAAAAAAAGCTGGGCTGGGGGAAAAATTTAAAAAGAACACCTATCGAAAGTATACGATTTAAAAAAAGTGGAGTTTTTTTACCTAACAAATGACCTTTCAGTTACTAGAAAAGATCTGTAAACCTAAATAAAAGGGAATGCAATGTCTAAACAAAATTTTGGGTGTACAATATCCAGTATCCTTTAAAAAGCTTGTATTTGTTTTTCCCACGGGCCCCTTCCCCCCCCCGCTCCCCCCCTGGGCTTTACCCGCGGAAAATGCTCCTTTAAAAAATTTTCTGCCTAAAATACCTAAAAATCTGCAAATCTCCCGAACTAAAATAAAATTCAAAAGGGTCAAAAGCTTAAAAATAGGGGCTGCTCCCGTGAAAAAAATAGAATAAATTTTGCTGACTGTTTGCAAATTTTGGACAGAGGCAGACGCACGCCCAAAAATGCAAGAAACCTGACAACACTGATCATGAAAAAGGGAAGGGGTTTTTTTCTATTTTAAAAAAGAGGGGGATGTGAATTTTTTTCCCCCAATCGCAAAACCCAACACATCCCAGTCATGACGTCGCAACACATCCCCACCCCGCTCTATTCTTAAGCCCGATTTGCTGGCCGCCAAAATGACAGGAAACGCCGAAAAAAGGGGACATATTAAAAATTATGCACAATTTTAACCTAAATTATCCGTGATCTAAAAAATCCGATCAACGAAAAAACCGTGCCGATTTCAAATTTTTCGAAAAATAATCGCTCAAAAACTACTTCCCCAACCCATGCCCCCCCAGAATAAATTTCCCCCATTGTTTTCAAACTTTCCAAACACATTTACCCCCAGAAACTCCCTTTTAAAACCACTTAACCCCAAAAAACATTTTCCTTTAAACCCACTCACCCCTCCTCCCTGGGGCTCTCGGAAACCCAAAAGGGCCCCGTATGTAACAAACTCTCCTACATACATGAAACCTTTTAACCCCACACAAATTTTCTCTTTCCCTTTGGGCTAACAGAAACCACTGACCCCTCCGACCAGTCTCCCTGCTGCTCTCTCCTTTTTGGGGGTCCCCAACTTTCCCCTACTCCCCCCCGGGAACAACATACAGGGGGTGTTGGCTTTCTCCTTCTGACAAAAACCCGCTCCTTTGTTTTCCCCCTTTCCCCCTCAAACCCCCCCTTACCCCCCCTCCTTTGAAGTGCACTCTGTCCGCATCTTCTCCCCCTCCAACCTGCGAGTGGCTGTGGTCTACCGCCCCCCAGGCCCTGCCACTACCTTCCTTGACCACTTTTCTTCCTGGCTTCTCCACTTTCTTTCCACTGACATCCCAACTATTGTCATGGGAGATTTTAACATCCCAATTGATGCACTCCTCTTTGCTGCCAAAAAACTCCTTTCACTCTGCTCTTCCTTTGGCCTCTCACAGTGGACCTCAGGAGCCACCCACACAGACGGACACACGCTGGACCTCCTCTTCACCCGCCTCTTCCCCCTATCTGACATCTCAAACTCCCCTCACCCCATATGTGACCACAACCTGATTACCTTCTCCACCATCTCCACTCCACCTGCTCCTCCTGTCTCATATCTAGTACACCCCCGCAGGAACTTACAAAACCTTAACCCTCGCACACTCTGACTCTCTTGCTCCTCTTTCTACCATATCCTCACTTGACCACCCAGACACAGCCACTGCTTTCTACAACCACACAATCTCCTCCACATTCGACTCAGTCACTCCTCTCATACACAACAGATCCTGCAACATCAACAGACAACCCTGGCACACAGACTTCACTAAACAGCTGAGGCGAGCTTCCAGAATTGCCAAACGCCGCTGAAAGAAAAGCCGCTCCACCGCTGACTTCACCTCATACAAACAATCGCTACACACATTTAAGTCTAGACTCACCACCGCCAAACAGGATTACTTCACCCCAATCATATCCTCCCTGTCTCACAACCCCAGACATTTATTCAACACCTTCAACTCTCTCCTTCGTCCCCCAGCACCTCCTCCCCCATCTCTCCTATCAGTGGACGATTTTGCAACTCATTTCTTAAATAAGATCAATCTCATCAGAGAAAGCTTCACCCCACAGTTCCCACTGCCCACCTATATACCTCCACCATTGCCACCACCCACCCTTACCCTGACACAGTTCCCAGTGAACACTTCCATAACCTGTTTTCCCACTGTTAGTCAAGATAACCTTTCCTCTCTTGTGTCCAAATCCAACCTCACTACCTGTAACCTTGACCCACTGCCATCCTACCTCATCCCAGACCTCACCCACCTTTTAAATCTATCATTAACCTTTGGCATGTTCCCTTCCTCATTTAAACATGCGACCATCACACCTATCCTTAAGAAACCATCTCTTGACGCCTCCTCTCTGTCCAACTATCACCCCATCTCACTTCTTCCATTTGCATCCAAACTCCTGAAACAGCATGTCTATTTTCAACTGTCCTCCCACCTCTCCTCCAACTCTCTCCTTGACCCACTCCAATCAGGCTTCCGACCCAACCACTCCACTGAAACTGCCCTAACCAAGGTCACTAACGACCTAGTAACTGCTAAAGCCTCACACCACTATTCTGTGCTTCTCCTCTTCTCCTCCTGTCCTCTGCCTTTGACACTGTTGACCACTCCATCCTGCTACAAATCCTCTCCTCCCTCGGCATCACTGACTTGGCCCTCTCCTGGATCTCCTCATACCTCTCTGAACGGACATTCAGTGTCTCTCACTTTTGCACCACCTCCTCCTCTCACCCGCTCTCTGTTGGTGTCCCCCAGGGGTCAGTCCTGGGCCCACTACGCTTCTCTATCTACACTCTTTGCCTGGGTCAGCTCATAGCATCACATGGCTTTCAATACCATCTGTATGCTGATGACACCCAACTCTATGTCTCTGGCCCAGATGTCACCTCTCTTCTCTACCGGATCCCAGACTGCCTATCGTCCATATCCTCCTCCCGTCTCTTAAAACTAAATGTGGATAAAACCAAACTCATCTTTCCACCGTCCCCCTCCATCTGATCTCTCGATCACTGTTAATGGCTACACCCTCTCACCAGCTCCACTAGTCCGCTGCCTTGGGATAACCTTTGACTCCTCTTTATCCTTCAAACCACACATCCAAGCCCTCATCTCCACCTGAAAAATATTTCACGCATCCGCCCATTCCTCAACTCTGACACTACAAAAACACTAGTCCACGCCCTCGTCATCTCCCGCCTAGGCTACTGCAACATCCTTCTCTGTGGCCTCCCATACAGCACTCTCGCTCCCCTCCAATCCATCCTCGATTCTGCTGCCCGTCTTATTCATCTCTCTCTCCGCTACTCCTCTGCCTCTCTCCTCTCTCAATCCCTTCACTGGCTCCCATTGCCCAGCGAATTCATTTCAAGTTACTAACTATGACCTACAAAGCTCTCCATAACCTTTCTCCTCCATACATCTCTGCTCTAATCTCCAGATACCTCCCCTCACGCAATTCTCCGCTCCTCACGGACCTTCTCCTCCTGCTCCCCTCTCATCAGCTCCTCACACAAACGTCTCCAAGACTTCACTCGTGCTTCACCATTCTCTGGAACTCCTTAACCCAAAACATCAGACTCTCCCCAACTTTCACCAGTTTCAAAAGCAACCTGAAAACCCATCTCTTCAGGATAGCCTATAACCTAAACTAACCCCAACACCAGTACACCGGCCCACAAACATGTCCGCACCACACCTTCTGTCTCTCCCCTCCTCCCTTCTAGATTATAAGCCCTCACGGGCAGGGTCCTCTTTCCTCTCTGTAGCGGTTACTAGTCATTTTTCGTCACCATTGTATTTGTTCAACATTTGGTATGTATGTAATTCCCCTTGAATGTACAGTGCCCTGGAATCAATGGCGCTCTAAAATAAATAATAATAATAATAATATGTTAAAAATATGAAGTATTAATGGGTGGGCACCCCATTTGATTTAGATGAATGTGGTCATGAAACGTTTAATAGATGACTGACGGCAGACTTGGCTCTCACCGCACCCACTCTAACAAGGGCCCTGCCAGTTGAACCTCAGTGTTCCCCGTTGGGACGTTCTTGCTGCCACCACTAGAGATGGGCGAATTTCTCAAAAATTTGATTCGCAGAGTTCGCCAAATTTTTCGGCAAAATTCTTTTCGACCCGAATTTATTTGCGGCGAATCGCTTAAAAACAGCTATTTCCTGGCTGCAGAGAGCCTGTAAGGGTGTCGTAGAACATTGTGCCATGCTCAAATATGCATAGGGAGCGTGGTTTGGTCTTCATACAATGCTGTGTTTTAGTATGACATGCACATGACAAGCACCACTCTTAGAATCGCTTCACACTTCACTTCTCTGGGCACTTACAGGGGAAAAACTGACCAAATTTTTGGGGTTCAGGGGTACACCGCATGACTACTGCTGTCCAAATTGAACACTGATTGCCAGCATGAAGAAATGACACCAGACACAGAGAGCTGGTATGAGTCCCTCCTCAGTGTGAAGCAGGCCCAGAATGAATTACTTTATTACAATACAATGGATTTTTACAAATTTGCTTCAGGGGGTGGTTCAGTTCCTTTGTTTCTTGCAGTCTTCAGGAATGTGACACTAGTTGATTGGTTCTCCAGATATGGTCATGGTTTACAACCAGGTTCATGCTGCCACATAGTGAGGAGTGGTCCAGGAAACGGGCACCATCTTGGAGTATCTGTGCTCTTCAGCTAAGATTATATGTGTAATAATGTTTTTGCACCACAAACTTCATAACAAAAGCATTAGAAAAATATATGTTTCCCTTCACAATCCCCTATTACACTCTGACCCTGAGTTTGTTTCACATTGTTCCTTCTCCTAATCTAAAATCACCTGTGCCTGCCAAAGGTGGGCAGGAAAAGGGATATGGATGCTTCCCCAGGTTTGAGATGAGCCACTCCTATATGAGTGACCCCCCTTTGTAGTTGGGCTTTCCCAGCTCTGACAGGCCCCTACTCCTTCCCTTCTAATCACCTGGATCCTAATCTTGGTCACGCCCCGTAAATTCATTGTTGCTAAGTGCAGAAAACTACATTGGCCACCGTCATAGGCTGAAAAAAAAAAATTTAAAATTAGTTCTGTGTGTAAAAGATCTCTCTTTAGTCTGTAGAAGTCTTATATCTTCATAGACTGTAAAACAACATGAGTGTAATGCAGGATAGTGCAGGGGTTATTGTGCCCTCACTACCTGGTTGATAACAAACAAGCTTGTCTCCATCTCTGTGATGATATGACTTGGGGAAGAGGTGCAGACATCAGAGCCACTTGGCTGTATCAATGCCGATGCAAACGGGGCGGTCAGTGATCAGTGCTTGGAGCAGACATGGATCAACACTGGCGCAGACATGGCGGTCAATGCATCAGCTCCTCTTTGCTGTATCCTTTGTTGTCTGTGGCATCTCCTGGCACCTTCGTAAACCCCCATCTCAGTCTTCGGGCTCCTTGGCAATCTGTGTATACTGAAGATGAACCTTAAAAACAAACTTGAATCTTTGCCGGTAATCACACAACAATGACTGCATTCACTGCAGTTGTCACGTATAGTTGAGCTGTGTGGGGTGGACATGGCACTCTGCTTGGTCTCAGTCACAAATGCTCAGTCACATAAGAGCAGTAGAGTAATCTGCTCTCCTCCAGTTGTCTCTTCACCACCCCTGCAGTGAAGAAATGTCACATAATAAGGAAGGTTGTTGTAATCCAATGATTGATTGGGACAATCCAAAAAATAATAATAACTCTGCCCACATTGGCCTTTGAAGCTTTCTGATACAGCAAGAATGTACTTCAGAATAATAAAACTTCTCATCACATGACAATCAACCACTATGTAAATAAGATCCCTATAAAACACTTATATTGGTATTTGTATTTATATCAGCATAAAAACACAAAAAAAACCCAAATCATCCTTCTTCTCACTCTGTAGCGCTCAACAAATAAAAACATTCTCCTATCACTAAATTTTCTAACAGCCCTTCTTCTGTTTCTTATTTGTGTGATGCAATATATATACATTCACATAATTCATGATTTTCTTTCACCATTAACATATTATCTGCATTGGCCTAACTTGCCCTCTCCAGATCTTCTTTCATCTAAACTGTCACAGAATAAAACCCTTAAATGCTTTCTATGTCATATAAACATATAAACCCTCATCCACCTTCAACTTTTAATATGAGCCCTAGAGTATGTCGCTGTATTGCATCTTCCGATGGCTCATGACTTTTAATAGGAAAAAAAAAAATTAACTTAAACCTCATATCATATAATATAACATTAACTCTTTATCAGTCCACAGGTCATCTAGTCAAGTCAGTCACAGTATTCTCTTAAACTCACTGCTTTTGCTAGGTAAACATGTTGCGTGGTCTTATCTGCCATTGCAAACAATGCATAAGGATTCATGAATAGGGATATATAGACATACAAGCATTAATCAAACACAAACAAGGACAAGGCCCATCCCCACTTCACTCAATTCCACACTCTCCATACAAAAAAATAAAACATAAATAAATTAACTTTTTATCAACTGGAGCTCCAACTTAAAAAAAAAACAAAACAACAACAACAAAAAAGATCAAATATCATCCAATAATGACTGCGCAGTTGTTTTCAATCTGGATGAACTAAAATCTTTACTAAAAACTAATGGGGGTAGTACTACTGAGGAAAAAAAAAAAACAAAAAAAACCCCTCAAAGTTAAGTTTTATATACCCCGGGGCTTTATTTTAACAAGTGATATCACTGAGGTCTTTCATTAGATCTCCGATCACTAGAAATCTCTTCTTTACTCCTGCAAATAAATAGACAATTTAATCACATCCCCCAGACAGTTAAACATTTGGGGAAAGGGAAAAAAAAGGTATTTATTAGGAGGCGTCCGTCGTGCCCTGCTGGAAACTGGCTATATCATAAAAAGCAACCCTGAAATAAAGGTCAAAAATAAAATGTGCACACAATGCAAGATATTAAAATGAGCTCAGTAAATACAACGTGGATTTTTTTTATTTTTTATTATTATTATCTAGTTGTAACCCAATTTAGACATACGGCTACTCCAATATGTTACTCTTATAATCAGGAAATCACCTTCACCATCATCTGACTTAAGGGATAATTAGTTCATTTATAAAATCAAATATATCAGGAGGGCAGTGAAGAGGCGCTAAGAAGATATAGGGAAGAAAATAAAGTGTGTAAAATAAAGATAAAAGCAGCAAAGCTGGAGACAGAAAGACGTATTGCAATAGAAAGTAAAACTAACCCCCAAATTTTTTTTTAACTATATAAATAGTAAAAAGATTAAAAAAGAAACTGTTGGCCCTTTAAAAAGTACAGAGGGAGAGACTATAGAGGGCGATGAGAAAAAAGCAAACCTATTAAACAATTTCTTCTCCACTGTATTTACTGAGGAGGATGAGCTTCCTGTTGATAAGCAAAGGGAGGAGGTAAATTCCAACTTAAATGTTTCTTGTCTAACCCAGGAAGAAGTGCAGCTCCGCCTTAGGAAGATTAAAATAGACAAATCCCCAGGCCCTGACGGTATACACCCGCGTGTCCTAAGGGAGTTAAGTAATGTGTTAGATAGGCCCCTATTTTTAATATTTATGGACTGTATAATAACGGGGTATGTCCCAAAGGATTGGCGCATAGCAAATGTGGTGCCAATATTCAAAAAGGGGTCAAAAAGTGATCCTGGAAACTATAGGCCGGTAAGCTTAACCTCTGTTGTGGGTAAAATGTTTGAAGGTTTTCTAAGAGATGCTATCCTAGAGTATCTCACTGAAAATAAATGTATAACGCCGTTCCAGCATGGGTTTATGAAGGATCGGTCCTGTCAGACTAATCTCATCAGCTTCTATGAGGAGGTTAGTTCCAGACTGGATCGGGATGAGGCACTGGATGTCATATATTTGGATTTTTCTAAAGCATTTGATACTGTTCCACATAAAAGGTTGGTAAACAAAAATGAGAATGCTTGGACTGGGGGAAAATGTGTGCAAGTGGGTAAGCAACTGGCTCACTGATAGAAAACAAAGGGTGGTAATTAACGGTGCATACTCAGACTGGATCCCTGTTACTAGTGGGGTACCACAGGGCTCAGTATTGGGCCCTATCCTCTTTAATATTTTCATAAATGATCTTACACAGGGATTGCACAGTAGAATATCGATCTTTGCAGATGATACTAAGCTCTGTAAAGGAATCCACACAATGGAGGATAATGTGTTATTACAAAGGGATCTGGATAGGTTGGAGGCCTGGGCAGAGAAATGGCAGATGAGGTTTAACACTGATAAATGCAAGGTTATGCACATGGGGAGGAAAAATCCATTACATGATTACATGTTAAATGGAAAAACACTGGGTAAAAGTGACATGGAGAAGGACTTGGGAATCCTAGTGGACAGTAAACTTAACTGTAGCAGCCAGTGTCAGGCAGCAGCTGCCAAGGCTAATAGGATCATGGGGTGTATTAAAAGGAGCATAGATGCACATGATGGGAACATTATTCTCCCACTATACAAGTCACTGGTTAGACCACACATGGAATATTGTGTACAGTTTTGGGCACCAGTGCACAGGAAAGACATTGTAGAGCTTGAACAGGTACAAGGCGGACAACAAAAATAATTAAAGGCCTGGGTGGACTGCAATATCCAGAAAGATTAGCAAGGTTAGGGTTATTTAGTTTAGAGAAAAGACGGCTTCGGGGGACATAATAAATATGTTTAAATATATTAAGGGCCAATATAGAGATCTCGCTAAAGATTTATTTATACCCAGGACTGTATCTAGAACAAGGGGGCATCCTCTACGTCTTGAGGAAAGAAAGTTTCTACATAAACATAGAAAGGGATTCTTTACTGTTAGAGCAGTGAGACTGTGGAACTCTCTGCCAGAGGAAATTGTCATGGTGAATTCACTAACAGAGTTCAAGAAGGGCTTGGATGCATTTCTGGAGAGTGATAACATAACAAGTTATAGTGACTAGGATTCCAAAGAAGGGGCTGGATACATTTCTAGATGTAATATAACAAGTTATAGTGACTAGGATTCTAGAGGGGGGTCGTTGATCCAGGGATTTATTCAGATTGCCAGATTGGAGTCAGGAAGGAATTTTTTTCCCTAACATGAGGTCAATTGGCTTCTGCCTCATGGGGGTTTTTGCCTTCCTCTGGATCAACACTTTAACACTTTAGCAACACTTTAATAAATGGGCTGAACTGGATGGATGGATGTCTTTTTTCGGCCTGACAAACTATGTAAGATTAACCACCTAAAATAAAGCACAAGCATGTCAGTGACATTATAAAACAGTAACATTTCCTATATTCAGTTCAATCAAAATATGCAACCATCTAACCCTTTCATCTAACTACATTTCCCTGCAATATAAGGAGCTGTAAAACTGTTCTCATATATTAATGACAAAGACAAGGTACAGTGGCCAAAAGCATTGGCATCCCTGCAATTCCGCCAGACAACACCCAGCCTCCTCCCAAAAATGATTGCAACCACTATCTTCACTTAACTTGTCCTCAATGGAAAACCACAAAAAGAATTGTCATAAAGCCACATTGGATATAATTCCTCACCAAACATAAAAAAGGGGGTGGACAAAAGTATTGGCACTGTTTAAAAAATCATGTGATGCTTCTCTAATTTGTGTAATTAACAGCACCTGTAACTTACCTCTGGCACCTAACAGGTGTTGGCAATAACTAAATCACACTTGCAGCCAGTTGACATGGATTAAAGTTGACTCAACCTCTGTCCTGTGTCCTTATGTGTACCACATTGAGCATGGAGAAAAGAAAGAAGACCAAAGAACTGTCTAAAGGGATTTGAGAATCCAAATTGTGAGGAAGCATGAGCAATCTCAAGGCTACAAGTCCATCTCCAAAGACCTGAATGTTCCTGTGTCTACCGTGCGCAGTGTAATCAAGAACTTTAAAGCCCATGGAAATGTGGCTAACCACCCTAGATGTGGACGGAAAAGAAAAATTGACGAGAGATTTCAACGCAATATTGCACGGATGGTGGATAAAGAACCTCGACTAACATCCAAACAAATTCAAGCTGCCCTGCAGTCCGATGGTACAACAGTGTCAACCCGTACTATCCGTCGGCGTCTGAATGAAAAGGGACTGTATGGTAGGATACCCAGGAAGACCCCACTTCTTACCCCGAGACATAAAAAAGCCAGTTTGGCTGGAGTTTACCCAAACTTATCTGAGAAAGCCTAAAACATTTTGGAAGAATGTTCTCTGGTCAGATGTGACAAAAGTAGAGCTTTTTGGGAAAAGGCATCAACATAGAGTTTACAGGGGAAAAAAAAGAGGCATTCAAAGAAAAGAACACGGTCCCTACAGTCAATCATGGCGGAGGTTCCCTGATGTTTTGGGTTTGCTTTGCTGCCTCTGGCACTGGACTGCTTGACCGTGTGCATGGCATTATGAAGTCTGAAGACTACCAACAAATTCTGCAGCATAATGTAGGGCCCAGTGTGAGAAAGCTGGGTCTCCCTCAGAGGTCATAGGTCTTCCAGCAGGACAATGACCCAAAACACACTTCAAAAAGCACTATAAAATGGATTAAGAGAAAGCACTGGAGACTTCGAAAGTTGCCAGCAATGAGTCCAGACCTGTATCCCATAGAACACCTGTAGAGCGATCTCAAAATGGCAGTTTGGAGAAGGCACCCTTCAAATCTCAGGGATCTGGAGCAGTTTGCCAAAGAAGAATGGTCTAAAATTCCAGCAGAGCATTGTAAGAAACTCATTGATGGTTACCGGAAGCGGTTGTTCACAGTTATTTTGGCTAAAGGTTGTGCTGACAAGTATTAGGTTAAGGGTGCCAATACTTTTGTCCGGCCCATTTGTGGAGTTTTGAAATGATCAATGATTTGATTTTTGTTTCATTCTCTTTTGTGTTTTTCATTGCAAGCAAAATAAACGAATATATTAACACCAAAGAATCTGTGACTGCAACCATCCTCAGGAAGAAACCGAGCACCATCCGACAGAACTGCAGGGGTGCCAACACTTCCGGCCACCACTGTACATGCAGAATTATAAATTATAAAATAGATGCAAACGTATATACAAATTTATACTGATATGCTTCCTTGGTCTAACAGAAATCTGGCTGACACCCTCTGACACAACTATCCCGCTGCACTCTTTTATGGTGGGCTTGGGGTCGGAAGGGACAGGATCAGATAACTCATCAGGTGATGAGGAAGGGACTGGAGTTGTGGGAGTGAGAGAGGTAGTGGGAGGGACAGTGGCACTGGAAACTTTTTGTGTACAGGAAGGAGCAGGATTTGGACGTCCTCTGCAACACGCAACACAATACTCAGCAGGGGGTGGATTTTGCTGGCCACAATTGGGAAACTCCCAGCTCCATTATAAGGTGGTGCACGTTTTGTCAGCGAACAATAATTATAACCAATAACATATCTTTTCTTATCCCTACATTCAGTTTCAGCCCACCCTTCTTTTGATATTTCTTCAGCTGTCTTTTTCCAAGCTAATGCAGCATCTAAAAGCTTGCTATCTTGAAGCCCTCCCTTGTTGTTTTTCACAGCTAAAGCACACAATTGAGGTTGAAGTCTACCCTCCAGGTGAAAACCCCACATGTTCATTAACTTTTTTAACCTTCTCTACATGCTTCTTTCCTTCTCTTCTCGACACTAGGTCCTGTGAACTGACTGAGCCCTCTAACGGGCCGTCTTTACCCTTCACAAACTTGAGGAACCTAATCATATCACTGCTTATTTTGCTTATTAGACGCACACGTACTAGCGTACCTCCCTCTCGAGCTACTGGTTAGCTGGGAGTCCCTTCTGCTAGAATTTCTCCCCTCCTCTGCAACGGGCGCTGTCCTGATCTAGCTAACGACTTGTCTAGTCTGCATCTGTCAACATCTCCTCTGTGTATCCAATCTCACTAGAACTTCCTCTAGTCTGCAACCAGCAACATGTGCTTCAGTCTAGCTAGAATTTCCTAGTCTTTCCCTAGTCTGCAACTGACAGCATCAAGCCCAATCTAGGTAGGATTTCCAAATTAAACCCCATGTGTCAGTCCTTGTCCGCTGGATCTACCAACTGATACACAGACAGTAGTCAGGCAGGCTCGGCAGCTGGGATCAGGTTCTTGGGACAGTACAGCGGGAACGCTCTGCGCCGACCAGAAACCCCGGGCTGACCGGACATACACCCCGACCCAACCTGGAACCATCCAAATACACAGGCAAGCTACAAATTTCAATAAGAAAACCAGTAGACTTACCGTGTTTTCAAGTGGAGGTAATCAGTCTCCCGTTTTGGATAGTCCGAGGTAAGTCCAGATGGTCACCGTCAGGTCCCTCAGGGGAATGCGTCCCGTCTGGTACTGCCCCACGTACCGGGCGCCAAATGTTGGGGTTCAGGGGTATACCGCGTGCCTACTGCTGTCCAAATTGAACACTGATTGCCGGCATGAAGAAATGACACCAGACACAGAGAGCTGGTATGAGTTCCTCCTCAGTGTGAAGCAGGCCCAGAATGAATAATTTTATTACAATACAATGGATTTTTACAAATTAGCTTCAGGGCGTGGTTCAGTTCCTTTGTTTCTTGTAGTCTTCAGGAATGTGGCACTAGTTGATTGGTTCTCCAGATATGGTCATGGTTTTCACCCAGGTCCCTGCTGCCACATAGTGAGGAGTGGTCCAGGAAACGGGCGCCATCTTGGAGTTTCTGTGCTGTTCAGATATGATTATAGGTGTATTAATGTTTTTGCAGCACAATCTTCAGTACAAAAGCATTCGAAAAATATGTTTCCCTTCACAAAATAACTGAAGTGGAAACGCAGCCTGTCAGCGCCAGCTGGAATGAACCGAGCTGAGGGCCAAGATCCTATAATAGCTTCAAAGAGCGCACTCATTTTACATCGGATGATTCCACAGATTATGACAGAACCTGTTCTGTTAAACACTGATACATGTAAAGCCCCCCTGAAAGAGTGGAGAGGGTGTCAGCCAGGGGCGTAACTACCGGGGTAGCAGGGGTAGCAGTTGCTACGGGGCCCCTGTGCTTAAAGGGGCCCTGGGGCAGCTGCTACTGCGTCCGCTACCCCGGTAATGCCGCTTCTGGGCCCGCCGGCAGTGAACTTAACAGTTCACTGCGGTGGGCGGGGAGCTGCGGGGCCCAGCGCATACTCCCTCTGAACGCCCGGGCCCCCCCGGCCCGAGCGTTCAGAGGCAGCGCTGCTCGGTAGTAGCAGGACGGAGCGCCGATCACTCCGCTCTGTTACTTCCCCCTGCCGGCCCTCTGTGGTCATGTGGGCGCGCGGTGACGTCACATCACCACGCTGAGCGCAGAGGCTGCAGGGAGAGCAGCAGAGTGGAGCGAGCGGCGCATCGGGGGAGCGTGGACCGAGGTGAGTAAGTTGTTTCTTATTTTATCTACCCCATATGCATGCCTATAGCCCCCCATATGCCTGCCTGTAGCCCCCATATGCCTGCCTATAGCCCTCATATGCCTGAGTATAGCCCCCAATGCCTGAGTATAGCCCCCCCATATGCCTGCCTATACCCCCATATGCCTGCCTATAGCCCCCCATATGCCTGCCTATACCCCCCATATGCCTGCCTATAACTACTCCCCCATATGCCTGCCTATACTCCCCCCATAAGCCTGCCTATAATAGCCACCCCCATATGCCTGCCTATAGCCCCCCCATATACCTCCTATACCCCCATATGCCTACCTATACCCCCCCATATGCCTGCCTATACCCCCATATGCCTGCCTATAGCCCCCCATATGCCTGCCTATAGCCCCCATATGCCTGCCTATAGCCCCCATATGCCTGCCTATAGCCCCCATATGCCTGCCTATAGCCCCCCATATGCCTGCCTATAGCCCCCCATATGCCTACCTATACCCACCCATATGCCTGCCTATAGCCCCCCATATGCCTGCCTATAGCCCCCATATGCCTACCTATACTCCCCCATATGCCTGCCTATAGCCCCCATATGCCTGCCTATAGCCCCCATATGCCTGCCTATAGCCCCCATATGCCTGCCTATAGCCCCCATATGCCTGCCTGCCTATACAACCCCCTATATGCCTGCCTGCCTATACAGCCCCCCATATGCCTGCCTGCCTGCCTATACAGCCCCTATATGCCTGCCTGCCTATACAGCCCCCTATATGCCTGCCTGCCTATACAGCCCCCTATATGCCTGCCTGCCTATACAGCCCCCATATGCCTGCCTGTACAGCCCCCATATGCCTGCCTTTACACCCCTATATGCCTGCCGTATACCCCCACAAGCCTGCCTGTATACCCCCACAAGCCTGCCGGTCTACTTATATGGGGCCCCTTTAGCTACCTATACCCTACGTATTTGTCCCCTTTTGCCCACCTTACATGTCTACCTGTATGGCTCCCTATAGCTACCTAAACCCTGCTGCCTATATGGGCACTCTATTGGCTACCTAAACATTGCCTATTTGGGGCCCCATATATCCTATCTAAGCCCTGCCTGCCTAAATGGACCCCATATAGCCAGGGGCAAGTGCTGAAGAAAAGTCAGGATTCTAAGATATATTGTGTCTAAATCGCAGGACAGTGGTCGGAGATGTCATCAAGATGGCGACTGGACCGGATGCAGAACAAAGAGAAAGTCAACGACTGGTCAGAGAAACGTCACCTGTGAGTCACGAGATGTAACTGCACTGTAATCACTTATATGTCTGCACAGGCTGTGTACACTGCTGTCTACCACTATATGGTCACTGTATGGGGTTATATACAGTCTGCAGAGCCTGTGTACACTGCTGTCTACCACTATATGGTCACTGTATGGTGGTTATATACAGTCTGCAGAGCCTGTGTACACTAGTATATACCACTTTATGGTCACTATATTATTATATGTTATTATTATTATTATTATTAGTCAGTATTGGTCTTGGTGTACTGATCAGTAGTGTTGAGCGATTGCGTTGGCTATCGAGATCGAGCGATAGTCGATAGTCGGCCGCTATCGATAAGGATTTTCGATAGGGAGCATCGATTATGAGCGATTACCATTAAAGTCTATGGGAGAGCAACAACACCTTCATTATGTTTTAAGATTTACGTGGATGCTGCGTCAATGAACAATGCTGGGTGCGCAAAAGTCAAAAAACACGTAACTGTGATGTTTTCGTACGATACACGGTATTTTTGGCAACAAACAACCTGTGCTGACTACAAGATTGCTGTATTGTAATTTAACTGCAAGGTGGATATATCAACAGTCATAGGTGTAATGGGTAAAATTGAAAATGAACACCTATCTGAAATGTATACTGATAATAAAAGTGGAGTTTTGCAGCTAACAAAGAGACCTGCAGTTACTAGAAATGATGTGTATCCAATATAAGTTCAGGCTGCCTAATATCCAGGAAATATTTCAATAGCAAACTGTTAATAATAAAGATATTCCACTACAATGTCTACTCTAAGTCTTGGTGAACTTTATCCAGTGTTCTTCATATATAGCTCGTGCCTGTGTGCGCCCGCGGGGCCCCCCCCCCCCCACTCCCACCACCGTGAATTTACAGTGGTAGATGCTGCTTTAAAATTCTCTAGCTAACTACATAAAATCTTCAAATCTCTAATCTAACTAAATTGGAAGGATCACAGCTAATAGTAGAGGTTTCTCTGTGTAGAAATAGACTAATTTCGCTGAGCCGTATTGCCACAGGCAGAGCGCAGGTCCTATCCCTATGAGACGCTGAGAGACACTGAGCTGAAACAGGAAACGCTGTTTTATGTAAAACGAGGTCATGGATTTTTCCAGCCAATCGCAACCATACACATCCCAGTCATGACGTCGCACACACATCTCACCCTGCTCTATTCTGTAATCTGATTTGCTGGCCGCCAAAATTACAGGAAGCGCCGAAAAAGGCGCGATCTTAATAGATGATGCCAGATTTTAACCTTAATTATCGCATGATCTGGAAATTTCGATCACCATAAAAACCTTGCCGATTTCAACTTTGTCGATAAAAATCGCTCAACACAGTATACTGATCAGTAATAGTGTAGGGTTATTATTCAGTCACTATGTGGTGGTAATTTGTGGTCGTGTTCTGGTGGTATAATCAGGTCCTTATGTAATAGCGTTATTGGTAATGTTGGTTTTGGTATAGTGGATTTGATTGGTAGCAGTATGATGGTGATATGTATGGTGAGGTATTTGCCCCTTGTATTATCTACATTATCTAACAGCATGTCCTGGTACATGGTCGTGGTCAGGGAGGTGGGCGAGGGTGGGGGGGGGGGGCAACCAAAAGTTTGCTATGGGGCCCTGGCTTCGCTAGGTACGCCCCTGGTGTCAGCAGTAATTTTGCATTGACGTCACCTGTCATGTTGCCCTTCCACTCATCCGTCAATGTCCGCTTTCAATCGGTCAATAATCCATCAGTATTGCTAAAGCCAAAAACAAACAGGAGATGACCAGTAAATTGGATATTTGCATGTCTTCTGTGTTCTGTATCCACTCCTGATTTTGGCTAGCTAATCATCAGGCAATCCTGATCATTTTCATTCCTTCTGACAGATTAAAAGAAGGAGAAAAACCAAACATAGTGGCAACGTCATAAGGTGTTGGAGGATGAAAACAGCATTAGGAAACCAAAGGGTGTTCCAGTGATAAATTGGTCAGTTGGCAGCAACATCACTAGCCCACAGAGTGGCACAATGACAGATTGAGAAGGTGGCAGCAACATCACTAGCCCACTGAGCTGCAAATGACAGGTTGAGAAGGTTGCAGCAACATCAGTAGGCCACAGAGTGGCACAATGACAGAGTGTGGAGGTGGCAGCAACATTACTAGCCCCAGATTGGCAAATGACAGGACCCACATGCACCCCCAACAGAGAGGGTACGGACAGAGTGGCACACCTGCCAGAGGAGGCTATGGCATGGCATACAAGGCCGCTGGACTATAAGATTTCTCTATAGTAGCAAGTTTGCATCCGCAGGGTAGAAAAGGACCCATTTGGACTGAGGCAGGTCCATAAGAGAGCCAAAAGTCATTTCTCAAAGTTTTGGCTGAAGCCGGTCACAGCTGATGTACCATCTGTGCAAAGGACTTGGATCCCTGCTGGATCTCCGCTGATCCCAGGTCCTGATTCATCTGACCTTGTTTTTCATCTCTCCTACATCGTTGAAACTCTTCTCCTTCCTGTAATGATTTTTCCCGACCGCATTGTACACCCCCCCTGATGCCAAAACAACTGACCGGGAGCGACACATCTCCTCCCACCAGCAAATTAGCAAGTTGCGGCCAAACAATTGGACTGACCTTTATACATCATGTCATGGCGATGACAAAAAAGTGACCTCCAAAAGGCCACCAGCTGCTGAGCTCCACGGTCTGCTCTACGGGGTCCTGCTGTTTGGCCCTTTAATGGTTCATACTCGCTGTCTATGGCAGTTCCAAGGGCTGACATCAATGACTCCTAGTTTGGGCCCTCCCCTGCTCAAGGAGGCTGTATTTGTTTTCCTAATCATGCACATTTTTCTGCCAAAGTCTGCAGTGGTACGTGAGCGTATGAGGAACCCTCGTCAGACCTCCAAGGATGGCCCGATGGCATCTTTATTTCAGTGGCCAGCTGCCCAAATAGATTTCTCTATAGTTAACCAATGTTTCTCCTCCCTCTCGGCAGGTAGAAAAAAGGGACCCATTTTGGACTGATAGCGAGGGTCCATGAGGGTAGAGAGCCAAAAGTCATCCCTCTGAAGGATGTTAACTATTTGGCTGTCACTAGCCAGGCAAATCAGCATGCTGCGCACCATCTGTGCAAGTGACTCTGAGGGACTCCCTGCCTCCATCTCCACTGTATACTGCCATGGTGCTTCTGAGTCATCTGCCTTGTCTTTCTCATCTCCCTCTACCTCCTCTGGATACTCCTGCTCCTCCTCTCCTGTCACCTAAGTAGAAAAACCACTCATTTCGCCAGACTCTGCTTGTGCTCCAATATCCTCCTCCTCCAGTTCAGCCCACAACAGACCCACGTGAGATGTTCTCGCCACATCTCCAGTACCCTGACCAGACAGATTTTGCAGCATCTGTTGCAGGACATGAAGCAATGGAATGACGTTATACATCCCATAGTCGTGGCGACTGACAAATAACGTGACCTCCTCAAAGGGCCTGAGCAAACAGCAGGTGTCCCACATGAGCTGCCACTGGCTGACATCAAAATTACAAAGGGGAGTACTCCTGTCTGCTTGGATCATCAACAAATCGTTAATGGTTCATACAGTCGGTGTAACATATGGCGGCAGGAATTCCAACGGGTGGAAACATTACATATGAGCCTATGTTTGGGGAGGCCGTTCTGCCGCTGCAACTCAAGGAGGGTGTGCTTCGCTTTGTAGGCATGGATGAAGTGCATGCACAGTTTTCTGGCCATTTTTAGAATATCTTGCAGATAGGTGGAAGACTTTAGGAACCTTTTGACAACCAGATTGAACATGTGCGCCATGCAGGGCGCATGGGTCATCCCTCCTCGGTACAGCGCGACACCCTGTTCTTTCCATTGTCTATCACCCTGGTTCCAATTTGCAGTTGTCGCGGAGAAAGCCGCACCTCGATTTCTTGTTGCATGACGCGGAGCATTTCCTCCCCTGTGTGACTTCGTTCGCCCAGGCAAACCAGGTGTAGAACTGCGTGACACCGCTGTGCCCTACACATGGGGTATGATGGAGCAGCACTTAGACTTGTGGAGACTGAAGTGGTGGTGGAGGAGGAGGCGGACATAGGTGCAGGAGCAGCAGTTTGACAACGTGGAGGAGAAATCAGCGTCTCCTGTCCAAGTTGTTGGTGTGGCGGGGCAGGAAGCACATTCACCCAGTGGGCCTTAAAGGACATGTACTATTCCTGACCGTAGTTACAGCTCCACACGTCCACGCTTCCGTGTACCTTGGAAGAAACTGATAGGCTCAAGGACTGGCCCACCTTCTGTTCTACATATTTGTGAAGGGCTGGCACTGCTTTTTTGGAAAAGATATTAGGTCTTGGGACTCTCCACCTCGGTTCGGCACAAGCCATTAGTTCTCTGAACGGTGCAGAGTCCACCACTTGGAAAGGGAGGGACTGTAGTACCAACAACTTGTACATGAGCATGGTCAGCTTCTGCACCTTAGGATGGTTGGACGCATACTGTTGTCTCTTTGCAATCACCTCGCTGAACGACTGCTGGCGCCATGAGTAGCGAGGAGCAGGAGCATCTGGACCAGGAAATGATGGCAACTGTGCTGCGACCTGTGCGTGCTCTAAGAACGTTTGTGCCACTGCCACTCACATGTGACGGGCCTGCCACCTCTCTGTCTGACATACTGTTTGATCAAAAAATTAAATATGAAATACCCTACAGAAAAAAACAGATGTAAATTAGGAGTATATTGGACCAAAAAATAGACACCCTGTATTTTAGTCCAAATTACCCCACAATCAAAAGGTTAAATTAAGCCTTGTGTATGAAATACCCTACAGAAAAACCATATGCTATTTAGGCGTGTAAAGGACCAAAAAAAAACAGACACCCTGTATTTTAGTCCAAATTACCCCAGAATCAAGAAGTTGAATTAAGCCTTGTGTATGAAATACTCTACAGAAAAAACAGATGTAAATTACGCAAATATGGGACAAAAAAATACAGACACCCTGTATTTTAATCCAAATTACCGCACAATCAAGAGGTTAAATTAAGCCATGTGTATAAAAATATCCTACAGAAAAACCAGATGATATTTAGGAGTATATAGTACCAAAAATACAGACACCCTGTAATTTAGTCCAAAATACAGAACAATCAGGAAGTTAAATTAAGCCTTGTTTATGAAATACCCTACAGAAAAAACAGATGTAAATTAAGCGTATATGGGACAAAAAATACAGATACCCTGTATTTTAGTCCAAATTACTGCACAATCAAGAAGTTAAATTAAGTCTTTGGTATGAAATATCGTACAGAAAAATCAGATGTAAATTAGGCGTATATGGGACAAAATAAAAAAAAAAACTGTATTTTAGTACAAATTAACCCACAATCAAGGGATTAAATTAAGCATTGGGTATTAAATACCCTACAGAACAACCAGATGTAATTGAGGCATATATGGGACAGAAGTACACCCACTCTGGACTTTAGGGAGAATACCACACAAACTAAAACAAAATAATAACGCTGGTTAAATAATGTGTGCAAATGACACACACTTGTGATGGTCTTTCCCCCCAGTCGCTGATAAAACAAGTTTGTTTTACAATAAGCTCAATGTAGTGCTGTAGCAGCAGCAGCAGCAAGATGCTTATGACAGGACACACAGTGAGAAGTGTGAGGATTTAAAATAGCGTCTGTATTTATAGGGCTGTGACGTCACAGAAGCCCGCTGGTTACTGATTGGATTCATGTCTGCACGTGTCATTGAGGGTGTTCCTTTCTTCCTCCCAGAGTTCTCTGCCCTATGTAAGGCCATTTTACCAATAAAAAAGACACTTAGTTCCCGCGAATCACCCTAAACTTCGGCAGAACCGAAGTTTTCCTGAAATTCTAAATGAATTCTACTTCGTTAGAATTGATTCGCCCATCTCTAGCCACCACATATATGACAAGTTTTTCGTCCCTGCTCCAAAAAGTAATAGGGGGGTGTTGCCAGTTACTGTGTGCCATTTCCAATACCGGTGTCTTCTTATGTGTCAAGGAGCCCCATAGCAGCTGCTTCCGCTGTACCTGCTGTGGCTGCGACGTCCTCATCTTTCAGTTAGCTATTGAAAGGAATGAATTATTTTAGTTTGTGAATTTTTTTTATCTTGTAGCCTTATTGTCTTGCTTAAGACGTAGCACGTATCCAGTTTACTGTTGTGGATGTTAATTCCAGCTTTGTCAAGGTAATGATTTAAGGGAAAACATCATAATCAGTTCTATCATCTCATCTTTAGCAAGTTCACCAGGTGCTAACTGCTCTTTATTTGCCTTTTGTTACAGATATTCTCCACACAGCTTGTGATCTCTGCAACAGAAATTATATCAAGAGACTAAGGGACCAAGGCCTTCAGATTACTCTTCTCCTTGGACGACACAAGTTCAGGAATGTCTGTTATCAGATGGATGCTTAGCAACATGATGTAGATGCAAATTATATTATCTCTTAGCAACCGCCGATTAACCAATCATATAGTGATAAAATAGTCATGTGATTCAAAGTTTTGAAGCTTTGTAACTGTAACCTACTGGAATTAAAGCAGATTTATGCCTCAGCCTGACGGTGTGGTGTGTATCTCTTCTAGCTCATTAACCGCTGTAATCACCCAATTTGAACAGAGACATCTAATTGGATAAGGAGTAGAAGGAAAGATAATTCTACACCTAATATTAACCTGACATTTGGTGGCGGACTCTCAAAGTGACCCGAGGACCATCCGGGAGGGGGTGACGCCTTATCGTTGACAGCATCCTGGATTGTCCAAACTTGGAGCCTGATCAACTCCATACAAAAAGGTAAGTTAACTGATTTTATAAATCCGTGACTTATCTTTTTTCGGACAGTCTAGAGTCTGGTGGTGTCGCCTTTCTTAGGAGACCTGTAGGCGTTCAGGTGTGACTCCAGTGTGTGGTCTGGTATCTACTAGCGTGTGTATCCATATACGTATGGGTGTTAAACGCCACTAATTGTTGTCTCTGATTGTTGCTTTAAAGTTGCTTTAAAGTACACGTGGTGACCAGATAGCATTATACCTTTTTTTTCTGTATTCTTTATGTGGGTAGATAAGATTTATTTAGATGGGGGGGGGGGAGTCAATTGACATTAGTTAGGAAAAAGAGAGATAACATGTTGATAGAACAGAAGCCTGTCTTGAGGGACAGATGATATAGAGATAACCTGTTGATAGAACAGAAGCCTGTCTAGGGACAGATGATATAGAGAAATCCTGTTGATGAAACAGATGACAACCTGTAGGGCTCTGAGTTTTGTGTGAATATTTCATTTTACAGTTAGTCACCTGTGCAATAACATGATGGAAACCTTGCGTGTCATGTTTGCAACAAAGAAACATTGTGAAAGTTATGACAGCCCCGCTGAACTGGTCTCGGAAAGGGAAGGGAGAAAATATGTGTCAGATTTCAAAAGGTTTGTGAGATGCACAGAGGAGGGAGATTACAAGCTGGTTTGTGGGAGTTAGCACTAAGAAACTGCAAAGGAAGTTTGCAAGATAACGGACTTCTATCTGCCGCGGAGGCTTGGCACAGGACAGCGCGTTCAGTTGCAAAGGATAATTATGTTGAAATTGCTTGTAAAAATAAGAAGGGTTTGACGACTGAATACATGTATTGTATAAGGAGTGAACTGCCGCCATTCCAAAATGGCGATTTTCAATGTTGGCAATGTCCAAATTGTAGTCAACAAAATTCCATTGACACTGAGAATTGCATAGATTGTGGGAGGGAACGTCCAACACTAATCCCACCTTGTATTATCTCACCTCCGGCAACACACAGTATTCTTCCTTCAGCTCCGGTGCCAGAACCTCCCATTACTTCCGGTAGCCATTTTAATGAAGTCCTTACACCCTCCACATCTGGAAATGCAACACGAAATCCTGCCCCTTCCACTTCCGGTGGCCATATTTGTAGTCCCAAGCAATCCAAACAACCCGGAAGTTCCGGGTTAAAGTTGAACAGCGGCCATCTTGTTACATCTGGTAACATTACTACTCCCACCTCTCCTCCCGGCATTCCACTCGTTACTGCGGCTGTAAACATTGACACGCAACAGTCGAGTGATAACATCCTTGTCAGCACACCTGCAAGATCACCACCAGCCCCGCAACCACTATACCCTTTGCTCACAGCATCTGGGACATTCTACGTACCCTCCTCCTCTATAGCCCCTATTTTGACTTTGAGTGCTAACGGAGAGGAAGACGGGGAGGAGGAAAAGTTACCATTAGCTACAGGGGGCCGTGACCCACAACTGCAACCCAAATTAAATGACTCCAATATTTTTCCTATTGCTCACAGTACACAGGCTGCTGCTCTAGGAGAGGACACATTTCTCAGAACACCCGCTGACTTCCTCGGGGACACTGCCCAGAGGTCCTATCATCAAAATCCACGACAACACGTCACCGTTAGACAAACTACTCGTCACCCTAGGGTTGAATATCTGACCCCTAAAAGTGAATCTAAACCACCTGACATTTGTACGTTCATTACCTCAATTTGGGACACAAACACCACTCTTACCTTCATTGTGGGGGACATTATCAATCAGGATACCACGGGAATAGTTAATACTTCCAATGCACATCTGAAGCATAATGGAGGTATTGCTGAACAAATTGTGAAAGAAGGTGGAATGGAAATACAGGAGGAATGTGACAATGTAAGTGCTCGTTCCCGTGGTGCTCCTCTTCCCGTGTCTGCAGCAGTTGTCACTCGAGCAGGCCGACTATACTGCGATTATATTATTCATGCCGTTGGATCCATTTACAATAAGTTTGCCATGATAATTGTGTCCACCTGTTGAAATAAACGATGCATAATGTGCTTGAGTTGGCCCAAGCTAACAAATTCCAATCTTTGGCCATACCCCTCGTTTCTTCGGGCATTTTTGAGTTTCCACCTATGGCATGTTTTCTTACCATTCTTGTTGCATTAATTGAACACAAGCAAATTCCTCCAGTATGAAATACGGATAGTGGTACTAACAGAAGCTATGGCTAAATGTCTGAAGACTACGTGGCTCTCTCTTACTCAAACCACTCCCTATCACAGGGCAACTTCACCCTTACTCAGGAGTATAATCTCGGTCCCGCTGCAACCTACACCCACATTACCTCCACCATCAGAACCAGACTCAGTTATGGACTTACTCCCACCAAGACCACCACCACCACCTCCTCAGCTGCTGGATTCTCTTTCTCTTTCAGTGCTACCTTCTCATCCATCGGCACCAGCCACAATACCCACCCAGAATCAACCAATCTACGTGCTTTTTACACCCGAACAAGTCAATAATCTACTAACACAAATGCCAGACCCTGAAAAGAACCCTATGGCATTTTACCGTGGCATCAGTCAGATACAGAAGACATATTCTGCCCCTTGGAAAGACATATACCACGTTGCCAGCAACAAGGCTGGTGATTCCTTTTTGCCCATCATCAAATCAGCCCTGCAAGAGGATAATGTCGAGGACGTCCGTGCTTACTCATCTGGAGAAGAGTTCTGCCGTTGTCTTCACTCCTGGGCCAGGGAACACTTGGCTGAATCCTCAGTCAATATCTTCAATTCTACTCAAGGTTCTACGGAATCCGTGGAGAATTTTTATCACCGGATGTCTGCCTTATTCCAGAACCATGGATTTGACATGAACACTAAAGCTCACAAAATCCTTTTTTTAACGGCGTTTGTTAAAGGTCTCCTTAAACCCATTTGGGATTACTTTGAAACTATTCGAGCAGAACATGCAGAGCTACCCGGAAGTCAACTTCTTTCTATTGCTAAGGCTCAGAGTTCTTTGTTGGCTTAGACTGATTCTTCTCAACAATTGAAGTGTCTACAGTGTCCCTACTTCAAGACTTCCCAGAGGGCCCTACATCTCAGACTCCTGAGACTGTACTGTACAATCAACCAGCGCAAGTATACCCGGGACCTTGACCTACCAACTCATATCAACCTAATGGTTCATGAAACTTCCAACGTACACCTCCTGGCGGGCAAGGCCGAATTAAAAAAACTTGTTTTTATTGCAACCGATCCGGACATCTCATAAGGCAGTGCCGCCCTAAAGCTTGTGATGACAAAAGGAACCTTGCTACTAACGGCCAACCTAGACCGTAATACCCTCTAGCATATAATCATATAGTAAATCAAGATCAAGCTTATGAACCTCAACCGTCAAGATTCAACCAACAAACACAAGGCAGACCTCAGTTCTACAATAGTAATCCATTCATTGGACCTCAATTTACCAATCTTAACCATAGTCAGTACCAACAAGCATATTCTCAAGATGGGTCTTATCCGCCTTTCGCACCTCAGGACACCTATTGTCCTCATCCATAGGATTCCGGCAAGCCTGTGTCTACTGTTTTTCTCAATGCTTCAGAGAACACCACTATTAATCATTCTGGACCCGTGTTGACCATCAATCTTCAAATTAACAGCCATTAACTTCCTTTCCACATAGACACAGGTGCAGCCAGATTAGTTCTGAAAACTTCAGACATTCCACCGGACGTCATACTTTCAGCTGATTACATTTCATGCGTTGAAGTGGATGGACGACCAACCTGGACTCGCTTGACCTACACTGTATCAGTTGGACAACACGGACTGCTGTCCAGATTACTTGTCTCTCCTACTTGCCCAACTAATCTCCTCGGGGCTGACCTTCTGCAGAAAATGAATGCTACCATCAGATATGATTCTTCTGGAATGTATTTGGATTTTGACGCTCCTATATCACATGAAAATCACCTGCCCCTCTTCAAGCAGTTTTTCCTACTCTCCTCATTGCTTTCTCAATTTCAATCCATCCCACTTGAACTTTTGACACAAGTTTCTCCTGAAGTATGGTCTAAAGGTCCTAATGATGACGGTCTCCTTCCAGTTTCACCTGTACATGTCTTCTTGAAGGATGGAGCAACCACTCCTCGACTGCCTCAAAATCCCTTAAAGTATGATCAAGAACAATCTCTGGAGTCACAGATCAGGGCATTCCTGGATAATCGGGTACTCATTCGCTGCATTTCCCCTTCAAATACACCCCTATTCCCGGTTTGCAAGAAGGTTGTTCCAGGTGATCCTCCCAAATACCATTTGGTTCAGGACTTAAGAGCAGTCAATGCTGTCACGGTTTTTGAGACCCATGTGGTCCCCAATGCTCTTGTTATTCTCAGCTAAGTGCCTTCTTCAGCCACCTACTTCACAATCTATGATCTCTGCAATGCCTTTTTCCGTGTCCCACTGCACAAGGACTGTCAATACCTTTTTGTTATTAAATTATCGCGGTACTCAGCTCACTTGGACAAGGACGCCAAAGGGCTCAGAACTCACCCAACCAATTCACACAAGCCCTGCAGGCCTGTCTCCAACCCTGGGTTTTGGGGCACCCTGAAGTCCAAATCCTGCAGTATGTGGATGATATTCTCTTGTGTGCCCCCGATTTTCCAACTTGTCAATCAAGCTCTATGAATCTTTTTCAACATTTTGCATCCATCAACTGCAAAGTCTCACAGTCCAAGCTCCAATGGTGTTCTAAGAAAGTTGTATTCCGCGGACATTGCATATCACAGGGGACCAAACACTTAATAATGATCGCAAAAAAGCTGTGATTCTCATTTCTTCCCCACAAATCTAAAACAACTTTAAGGATTTCTAGGCCTCGTCACTTACTGTCGTCAATGGGTACCCAATGCTTCCAGTCTTATGCAAGTTTTATATGACTCTTTCAAGGACATTATTTACACCAATAAACTCTAACTTTAGGCACAAGAGTGTTTTCAAACCCTGAAGATCCCAGACTACTCACAGCCTTTCAACCTCTTCCTATCTGAACATTATGGCCATGCTTCCGGAGTCTTGGCACAGAAACATGGAGAGCGTATTAGACCTCTTGGATACTTTTCTTGCAAGTTGGATCCTGTTGCGCAGACGGTCCCTACTTGTCTAGAGCTGTCATTGCTGTACAAGTTCTTCTAGAAAAAACTCAAGACATCATTTTAGGCCATCCAGTCAATGTTTTGGCTCCTCATTATCTGCAATGGATCCTAAAACAGTCGCAGCAACCTCAGTAAACAGCGCCAACTATGCAGCCCAGTTTTGTTCAAAGAGCCACCTTGTACTTATATTTGGATACAGAAATTTTCTACTAACTGCAGGTGTATTTCATTGATGCAAAACCCACCTTTTCTTATCCGTATAACTTTTAAATAGCTGTTTTTCACTTTGGTGCAGCCCAGTTTTGTTCAACGTGCCACCTTGTACTTATATTAGGATACAGAAATTTTCTAGTAACAGGTTTGGGGCTCATGCTGTGGCCCAGGACAGGTATAGTCAATGTCCAGTTCAACTAAAATGGTGGTTCAAAGACTACTTTTTCTGGCACTTTTTAATCTGTGGGTCAGACAGGTTTAATGGTCATACTGCGATCCAGGACAGGTATAGTCAATGTCCAGTTCAACTAAAATGGTGGTTCAAATACTCCTTTTTCCAGCACTTTTTTAATCTATGGGTCAGAAAGGTTTAATGGTCATACTGATGTCCAGCACAGGAATAGTCAATGTCCAATTCAACTAAAATGGTGGTTCAAAGACTACTTTTTCTGGCACTTTTTAATCTGTGGGTCAGACAGGTTTAATGGTCATACTGCGATCCAGGAGAAGTATAGTCAATGTCCAGTTTAACTAAAATGGTGGTTCAAATACTCCTTTTTCCGGCACTTTTTAATCTATGGGTCAGAAAGGTTTAATGGTCATACTGCGGTCCAGGACAGGTATAGTCAATGTCCAGTTCAACTAAAATGGTGGTTCAAATACTCCTTTTTCCGACACTTTTTATTCTATGGATCCGAAAGATTTAATGGTCATACTGCGGTCCAGGACAGGTATAGTTAATGTCCAGTTCAACTAAAATGGTGGTTGAAAGACTCCTTTTTCCGGCGCTTCTTAATCTGTGGGTCATGTAGATTTAAGGGTCATGTTGTGGTCCAGGACAGGGATAGTCAATGTGCAGTTCAACTAGAATGGTGGTTCAAGTAATACTGCCTTCTGTCACTTTTTAATTTGTGGGTCATGAAGGTTTAAGGGTCATGCTGTGGTACAGGACAGCGATAGTGAATAGTCTGTCAGGTTTTTTTTGTGACTCTTGTTGCCTAATTGTCTTGCCTAAGATGTTGCACGTATCCATTTTACTGTTGTGGATGTTAATTCCAGCTTCTCCTCCCCTGTTTGGGTGTAAGAATGAAGGTGTTGTTCCTCTCCCATAGATTTCAATGGTCATCGGCGATTATCTATTATCGGATATCGGCATGATAATTGTTGATATCGACTATCGATCTGATGACGATAGTTGACGCAATCGCTCATCACTAATGAAGATCAGACTGCCGCGGATGAACCTCTTCATGACTGCCTTGTACAAATGGAGGCTGAAACCTCCTATCTTCCTACTCTCTCTGCATACAAGTTGGAGAACCCAGACTATGTCTTCTTCACAGATGGATCTAGATATGCGGATGATCAAGGACGATTCCATACAGGATTTGCTGTGGTTACCTTGCAAGAAACCAGGAAGGCTGCATCTTTACCTTCGAAAATGTCAGCCAAAGAAACTTAATCTGGGCTGTAACGGAAGCTTGTAAGCTCACTGAAGGGAAGACTGTGAACATATATACCGACTCAGCCTACGTGTAGGGAGTAGCCCATGACTTTGGCCTGAAGTTGACCCTGCAAGGTTTCCAGACAGCTAGTGGAACGCCCATCAAGAATCAAGAAGCCGTTCAGACTTTGATGCATGCTCTCCAATTGCCAGCTCAAGTGACCTTTTTGAAGACTAAAGCCCATGAAAGAATAGAGACAGAGGAAGCAGAAGGCAACTACAAAGCAGACTTCGCTCAAGGCCACGCTCTTTCCCAGAGATTTGAAGGAAGAGGAGTGGTGTTATGTATGATAGGAAGGAAAGAAGAAAAAAGAAGAAGAAAAAGGAAGAAACAAAAAGGAGAAGGGGGAAAAAAAGGGAAAGGAAAAGGAAAACCCGGGAAAAGCACTGATAAATGAACCTGTTGGAATTCCTCAAAAAAAACCGGGGAAGTTGGGAAATTAAAAATACAAGGGGATTTGGGGAGGGGGGAAAACAATAAACGTTGCCTACCAAAGGGGATTTTACCCCGCGAAAGACAATGGGCTCATGGATACCCCCGAGGAACTAAACCCGATATTCTTCAATCAACAAGATATATTAACACTGAATTTCCCCACGCAAGTATCTATGTAGAAGTTGTGAAATACAAACTTGTAACCCCGAAAGGGTGATGCCAACACAAAGAAGCATTTGGGCTAAACCACTATATCCTGTCCCGCGATCCAGATTGACCACATTTAGTTACCAAGAGTGGAAAATAAAAGAATGTTTGTGGTGGTGGTAGTTCGCAGGTGGCCTGAAGGGTAAACCCGTTACAAATGACTGCTAGACCACCGGCGCAGAGAGGCTTTTTAAAAGAAGGGAGAAATTTTTCGCTCAGTGTTTTCTGTGATTTTCAAATTTAAAAAAATTGTTTTCTACCCCTTTTTTGGCCAGCAGACCTTGCTAGCAGTTGAAATTGTCCCTGTGTTTTCAGTTCTATTGAACATGCGTGGGCAGTGTTCCCAAAAAACCCGGGTTTAATTATCCCTATAACTTTTAAATAGTTTTATGAAGTCCCTGCATCTCAGTTTGGCGCAAAGGTTCGTTATAGATATTGTGTTCACATATTTCCGTAAAATACGCTTTTGTCAGTGGTTTCGAAGGTGCCCTATTAATCCATATTAAAAATTAAATACTCTTATTGCGTCCGGGTCTCAGTTTGCCCCAAAGATCCCGTTGTCGATATGTTTCTAAAATTTCCTAGAAATTACCTTGTAGCAGTGGTGGACGGCTGCCATATAATCCTTAAAAAAATTTAAAAACTTTATTGCAGTCCGTGCATTAGTTTGGCGCAAAGAGTTCGTTGTACAATTTTTTGTTCTACATATTTCCTAATAAATTACGTTGTAGTCAGGGGGGAAG